>PVJL010012981.1:0-34428 GCA_004026885.1 Lyroderma lyra | reverse complement strand
AGCACACAGGCGCTCGACCAATGAGAGGCAGTCAGGTGACGATTGGCTGGAAGGGCAGCATTCCGTGCTCCGCCCCTACATGCGGCTCGCAAAGAGGACCCGGTGATGAGAAAGGAGGAGGATGGAAAAAGAGTGGAAAAGAAGGGAGGGGAGGAGAAGGGCGGAACCCAAGGCCTTAAATAGGATGGTGGTTGCCTGGAGATGCGCGGCTGGAGTGTGCAGACTGGTTGTGTGACCTGAGGCGCGCGCTTCGAGATGTGGGGCTCCTGGCTCTTCCTCGGGAGCCGACCCCTCTGTCTCCTCTTTGAGCGCCTCCGCTCACGAGTGCAGCACGTGGAACCACCAGCGACTTGCATCTGCAACGTGTGTGAGAGAATGGATGCGTGCCACAGTGTATCCTCTCCCTCTCTCGGCGGCCCAGCCCTCGTGACTCCGGTCTGTTTCACCCTCCCCTCCTCCTCCTCCTCCTCCAAGTTGGGTGCCTCCTGCCCTGCTGGGTGAGGAGGGTGGGGACTGCCGCCGAGAACACCGCGTCCTCTCCCGGGCTCCCGCTGGGGCGGCTCCTCCAGGCCTTTCCTTACATAACCCACCACGCACGTTACCAGCTCAGATGCCAGCCTGCCACGACTCTAGAGGTCAAAGCCGAACTTGGTTGTTCTTGACTTTTCTCCCCGGGCTGCTAGGGCTCTGCGTCCTGAATTCTGTGATTCCTAGCAGAGGGATCGGAGTTGGGCGGGGATGTCTCTGATCATCTAGACTATGCCTTTGTTCAGCTTCAGTTTATTTATTTGTCCTGGCTGGCCTGGAGACGATTGGGAAGGCTTTGAAGGAGGGAAGGTGGCAAGTCCGGAGATTTACTATTCGCTAACCCCTTAAAATATTGAAAGGGTATAGGGGCTCACGGACTGTAGGCTGACTGAAGCAGTGACATCGAAGAGACCGCAAGGGGGCAGCCCAGTTCTGACTAGGGTCCCGCGGATAGAGAAAAAAAATTTTAAAGAATGTCCCTGCCTACCCTACTTACTAACTGGAAAAGGCACGTTGTTTGGGGGCGGGGGGTGGGGGTAAGTGGAGGAGGGTGTGAATTTTAAAAATCTATTTTAAGTAGTTCTTGATATTTTACATATGTTTAATAATGTGCTTATTTTATACATAGAAAAAAATGTTCTACATAAACTTCAATTCTCCCCAAACACAGTTTCAACACCATATATAATAAAATAAAGCAATGGAATTAGAAGGAATTATGGACTGTTAATAAACCTTTTGTCTATGGGTGCTCTCAGTTTTCCCCAAAATTTCAGGTTTATTTAATCCTAATAATTCCCTCTAATAGCACTGTCATCTGACCCCCTTTCTAATCTCTCCTTACCACCCCCAGATCCTAGCACTCTCTTTAGTGTTGTGGCTTTACAAACAGATCTTCATGAAGGAGTAGAAAGTAACCAGACTATTTCATTTATTTATTTTATCTTCCAATTTCCTCTTCCCAAATCCACATCCAAAGAGTTAGAGCAGCTTTCTTTTTCCTAAAAAAGCAAAGAAAGGAAGAAAACAACAACCAGGGTCAGGGGTCTCAGGAAATCCCTCCATGTCCCCCCTCTGTGAAGACTGCCCAGATTTCATATTCTGAGCTAATTTTCCCATGACATCTCCTGGCAGATGTGTTCTCGCCCCTCTTCACTCCTTTCTGCTGAATCTCTTCATGCCCCATGGTTACTTAGAACCCCAACTTAAATTCCTTCCCTGTAATACAGATGTCTGTTTCCTCCTCCACCCCCCCACCCCCATCTCTCTCCCTTTTGCCTCTGAACTTTGCCTCTGACTGCCAGGTTGTAGGGCCCCTCCCATTTTGCTCTCTGGCACCTGCCATGCCTTAAACCATGCCAGGCTGAAACCAGCTTTGATTCCTCAAGGCAGACTTGGAACCTGGAGAGGTTTCTTCTCCATTCCACCTGCTTCTGCTCTAGGAGGTCCTGAAATACCCCCAGTTTAGAAAAAGTAATGACTCTTATTACAGAAATCTTTGCCTTGACATCTCAGCCTCCGTAGATGTAGATAAGATTTTCCTAAATGTGATCCTTCTTCTTTTAAGCAGTTCAGAATTGACCAGGCTGGAAACACTGGCCAGAGACAGTGATAAAAAGTGCTTCACAGACTCCCCCAAGGCCAGTGGCTGCACTCACCCTCTACATGGAATACATCCATCCCTGAATGAGGGCCCAGGACAGGAGGAGGGGGACAAGACTCTGCAGACTGGATGCAGCATCGTTCACATCTGGTCTCTGCTAAAATACAGACAACCCCTCACACACACACACACCAGTAGGCCCGTGTCAGCCTTCCTACCGCCCTTCTCCCCCTGTGGAAGAACAGTCATCTCTTTATACCAACTTTTGTCTTCCTTTCCTCTAAGCCTACAGAAAGATCCAGCCCTCCTCCCCATCAACATAAAGAGCCTTCTCCTCCATGCCTTTCAGCCATTCCTGACCATACAGGGAGGTCCCACTCAATGCAATATGTATTTTTTAATCTGTTATGTGCATGACACTATGCTAATGTTCTAATGGGGATGTAAATATGATTAAGACGTGGCTTCTACTCAAGGAGTTTACTATCTAAAGGGAGCCCACTATAACATATACTTTAAAATATTTATCTGTCCTTGCTGTCAATCATCAGCTTTCCATTCCTACTGGCTCAGCCCATCTGGGTTCAACTCTATTTAGGCTGTGCATTGATCCGGTTGCCTTCCTAGCTGCTGTTTCTCTTTTTCCGGTTGCCAGTTTCACAAATGGTTGGTCTATACTCTCCCTCACAATGTACTCCCTCTCTAATGCCATAAAATCTAGCTTTTGCTCAAAACACTCAATGAAAATTGCTTTTGTGGGGGTTATCAATGACCTCCTCCTTGACCTCTTGGTAGCTCATATTAAACTTTCTCTTCTAGACACCATATAATACAAACTTGGCTGCCTGCCTACCTCTCCAATCAATTCTCCGTTTCCTTAGTTGATCTCTCTTTCTCCTACTAACTACAGGCACAGGCACTGGCCTTTCCGTCTTCTGCACCTCCTGGCTCTATTGCACTCACCTACTTTCGTAATTGTGACTTTGCACTTAGAACTGTAGCCCTGGCCTAGTTCCCCTACCTTTAGGACAGCCTCGTAGGGCTGTGACCAGAAATTGAACTTGGCCAATACCAAATTTCTATCTTCACTCCTAAACCACTCTGATCTCTCTCACTTTCCATTTTGGTCAACCATTTCCCCACACAGCCATCTTAAAACTTAAAAGTTATTTTAATTCTGTCCTCATTTAGGACTCATATGAAATTATCACTGAAACAATGTATTTTCTTCAAAATATTTCTTTTTCTTTTGTTTTCTTTATTCTTTAGCTTCTACATATAAGTAAGATCACATGGCATTTGTTTTTGCCCGTTTGACTTATCTCACTTAGCATAATACCCTTTAGGATCATCCATGTTGTCACAAATGTAACATTTCCTTTTTTTTTTTTTTTAATGGCTGAGAAAATATTTCTCATTTTTCTCCTCTCCATTCAAAATGCCACTGCCCTAAAACAGGGCTTTAATGGATTGTTTTGGGAATGATGCAGACGATTGCGAATCCGTCTCCACTCCATAGCTTCCTGCGTACAACCAGACTAACAGTTTTTCTAAAATACCACTTTCACTGGGTCTTAACCACCCCGAAGAACTTACTAGGCTCCCTCTTTCTTATCAGTCCAATCTTCAGCCTGACGCTTCAGACTCTATAATTATACCCTATCTTCTCATATGTGAAATTGCCAAGCAAATATTAGGAGCCTTGTAAGTTTTATTATTTTCCTCAATTTTTCACTGTGCCTTACTGTATACCCTCAATCACAGCCCATCTACAAAACATGCCGTACTTGTTCTATCCCTCTCATCTATGCAGCTCTTCCACTCTTGGGATAACTGTCCTTCTTCCTGCTTTCGTCCTCTTATGACATACTGCCAATCAAAAGCTCACCTATTCTTCTAAGTATATCTCAAGCACAATCACCTTCTAAGTCTTCCAGAAAGTCCTGTACCTGAGCTCTCTCCTTCCACTGCCTAAAACATTTGTCTATGTCATATGCTCCCAAATTTACATGTGATCTAACATTGCAAAACTTTTCATTTTGTTCTAAATGTTTCATAATCTGTGAACTTGAGTTTTAGACTCATAAATACTTTGACAGCAGTAATGACATCATAGACTTCTTTTTCATTACTGGCATCCTTAGCAGCTTTAGGCATGGGTTACCTACACATTCAGTACTGCTGAACTGAAATTTAACTGCACCAAAATCTCCCCAGCATTCTGTATACAGGATTAGTGTTAAATCTCAGTGAAATTCATGATGGCCAAGCTGAGATGAACGCCTGTGTCACAATAGTTGTTGTTAATATTTAGTCCCCCCATTTACCACAGCCTGCTACTCCAGTCCTCCCTCTGTGCCCCATCACCAGTCCTGGGATCTATCCAGGACAAATGTGTCTTACCTCCCTCCCACTTAGCCCCAGTTAACTCACTGGTTCCGTTATCACTGGTTTTACTGCTTTGGGCTTCTGATGGTCTGCACGTTGTGTTGGTTCACGACTGATGGTGGTCTCTTCAGCTTCCGTTACCTCCTTGTCCAGACTGTTCTGCACTCAGGAGGATTAGGATATAGAGTTGTCATCGCCTCCATCCAACATCCTCATAGATTCTCTAGCGTTCTTCTCTCCTTTACCTCATCTACCTCCTCGCCACCAAGATGTAAACTCAGGGATCCTCCCTACCTCATGTTTGCATGGATTACTACCCATCCCATTCACCAATTCCCTTGACTCAAGGTCTACCCCTCCCTCTCAGTGTCTTTTCCTCCCCACCTACAGTGATGGGCCTGTTTGGGGCACATTTCCTAGTTTCACTTTACCTAACTTATTTTCACTCCTGCCAATCATTTACATTTCAACACTGTCCTGGTTCTTTTTAACTGTTACCTATCTTGATCGTCATGGATGTCACTCACCAGCCTGTCCTCTGACTCAAACATGGTGTAATCAATAGTGAAATTTGCACCAAAGTCATCTAGGGAGGAGAAAACAATAGTAACAAAAGAGAACGGTAGTAACTAGATCTAGCAATGAGGAGAGGAAGAAGTGGCTCAGAACACTTCAGCTTGCTCACGTAGTAAAATTTACTGCTATCATCTAATTCAAATGAACTTCAAGGTGAAAAACATTTGTGAATGTGTGTGCATTTATATTTTCAATCTAGTATCTAAAATAATTTACAAATTTGAACATTTTCGAACTGTTCCAACCAGTTTCCAAAGAATTGACAAGCGCTAGCTTGAGCAGTAACAGCATGATCCTTGATAGCCTTTACTCAGCCGCATTTCCCTCTGACCCAGGGGCTCCATTGCAAAGGGAAAGGCAAAGTCTCAGAACTAAGTAGCCCCCAACCTCTCCATACTGCTAAGGGTCAGAGTTATACACATACTCACCATAATTGGGGGTGACTGTGTAATAATAGATCACCTGATAATAATCATCCTCTTCCAGTCCTTCTTCATCCTCGTATTTCTGTCCTATGGGGACAAGGGCTAGAGGTCAAGGGCATCTAGAGCTCCTTAGCAACAGAAGGACACCTGGGGTTGATCTTGGGTCTGTCCATTTCTTTTCTCTCTGCCTCCCCCTCAAGGGTCAGACTGTCTCCCTGTCATTGCACCTCTAAACCCTTCTCCGTCTTCTGGCCTCCAAATGTGTGATGAGGCCTGGTAGTCAGTGCCTTTCAATCCAGCAACTCCCAGGAGAGAAAACAGGTTCCTTCACATATGGTAAACCTCACAAAAGAACTAAACCTACAAAAGGTAGGAAGCAGAGAGAAAGAACTTGCAATCTACTATGCCATGTGCTCCAGACCATATCGTGTTTATGAGAGATCTTCTCTTATCAGTATACCTCAATTAACGAATGCACATACTCTCTTAGGCTTTTGGACTTGCTTTTTAGTCCAATCTCATTGCTAACTAGCAGAATAACTCTGAACAAGCCATTTAACATCTGTTTTCTTAAAATGAGTCAGCTGGACCCACCGTCTGCATGCGATTTTCTTCCTTCCCAGCACTAAAATAACGTGGCTGTGACATGTTTGAATCGAGAACTCCAGGCCTCCTGCTAAACTTTTCCCTAAGCTCCTTGAATGCTCTCCCTTAACTACAGGCAATGACACAAGGATCTGGAGGAAAAGGAAACAATGAGAACACCTGGCAGACTGGGAACAAAGGAGGGAAGGAGCCGGATTACTGTTTGGACCCAGTCCCTGAAGGCAGCCACTTCTCCACTGCCCTAAAGGTCACCCCTAGTCCTATGTCGTTACTATTATATTAATAATACAATGGGGTTTTTTTTCTCCAAGTCTCTGGGAAAGAAGATAGCCTGGCTTCCCTCACTTCCCAAACTGCCTCATCTTTAGAGTCCACTTCTCTTCTTGGCTTTTACTTTAGTTCCTCTCATTTTGTTCCAACTCCGTGGTGATGGAGAGCCGAGTTCACTCTGCTTAGGACCTCCACATGGCTGGGGCTCCATCCCACCAGCTGTCTGTTCTTTGAAAGGACTCAGGTTTCCTCCCCCCTTCCCTGGCTCTACTTTTCCAGATCTCTCTCCACCCCCAACACTGGACTTGCACAGAGGAGAGAGTGCCAGCACTCCCCACTGAACTGCCCCCTTACCCTCTCCTTGTTTGCCTGTGTCCCGCCCCATTTATGGTAGAAGAACAGGCCCAAAGGCTCAGGGAGAGAAGTGAACTTACCCAGGATAAGTGGCACAGCAAGGATGGCTACGAAGAGGACATCCATTCTCAATACTGCCCTGTTGCTGCGACAGTAAAAAAGGAAATGACAGTGTTTCCCACCAAACTTACCCCGCCTCCGGCCCTCCTCCAAAGCTGGGAGGGAGCTGCAGCAACTCTTCTCTCAGGGATAGAATTCTCCTCCCACTTGCTCATCAGTTACTACCGGTCTGGTCCTCAGCCAGAGCTGTCCAGATTAAGAGAGGAAAAGTGGGTTTTTATGAGAATTTGTTCATTGAGCTTCCCCAGCCCTAGATTACATCCATTCTGGATTCCGGCTGCCACTAACAGAAACAACAACAATAAATAAAGAATCCCGCTCCCCCCTCCCCCCAGCCTACTAAGGACCTTCTTTTAGTAAGCCCTCTTCCCTCCTGGCCTTCCCTCTCTCCCAGTCCTTACAAAAACTCCCTAACTTACCAACACCATCCAGCGTTACCCTTCTCTCTGAGGCTTAATCACAAGCTCTTTAGTCACACTTGAAGTGTTTTGAGGAGGGACAAGTGTTTTCTAGCCTGAAAGTAGTCCTCTTTCCCTGCCTGTCTTAGACTGCGACCAGTGGGAGTGAAATCAGCATCACGGTCTGAATCTCACAGCACCTGCTATATTGCTTCTGCTAAAAATCTCTCAACCTGATGGAAAGAGAACTCACACTGGGGGGTGAACTTATTATACAACAAGTTAACAATGCACTGTAGAATTGTACACCTGGAACCTATGTAATTCTTGCTAACCAGCGTCACCCCAATAAGTCTAACAGTAAAAAAAAAAAATCTCTCAACCAAGGCCAGTTATTTCCTCTCTATTAAGTACTGACCTCACCTCATCTCTTTCTTAACTTTCTGGACACAGGAGGAAAGAAGGGAGAAAGCAGACAGTGTCTTTCCCTGTTGTACATACCACACCTCTTCTCCCACTTTTAGTCACTTGATGTGGTCCTTTCATTCCAGCTTACAAGAGTAGAGTTCACTTTATCCTTTTCTCTGTTTTTATATTTCCCATTTCCATGGAATTCAATTCAGAGACATTTAGTGACATATGTGCTAGGCATGGTGTGCTAGACTTACTCCAGTAGGCAATTCAGGGTTCATAGGCAAGAGAATAAGAAAAGAATCAGTTCTGTTTTTTTAAGGGAGTTCATATTTTTCACATCTACTGTGAGTCAGGCACTATGCAAATCTCTGTGGAACCATCTGTGAATGTAGTAGGTTTGGCCCGTGCTCTCATGCATCAGGAGATGCTGCGGTAACAGCTCAAATGAGAGATAGGGGAGAGTTACCTTATCTCCATCTCTTCTTCCCTTGACTCTTCCCGCTAGGCTCAGAAGCAAGACCCAGAGTCTTGAGCATTGGCTGAGATGCTCCCACCCTCTCAACCTCATTGGGAAAGAATTTGGTTGGTGACTTTCCATGTAAATCTAAAAAACCTATTCCTCCAGCTCCTTTCTAGAATTTCCTGGGAATAAATGTAAAATACTTTCGTGGATATGCACATGTGCATGAAAACACCTCCAGGAAGGAAAAGAAGTAGGATTCTCCTTGAACAATTTCTGTAGTTTTTCGGTACTTTGATTACTCTTGCAAAAACAGTATTCCAGATTCCCTCACTTTCCCATCCTGGTACTTTTGCCCAAACATCCTCCCTAAGGACTAACTCCACCTCCACCCAAATGAGGGTATAATACCCTCTTCTCCTACTTTAATTTTCTTTCATTTTAATATATAACCCCTGCCCTTTTCCCCTCCAGCCTGAGAAAAAAGACACCGCCGAGGTTCATTTTCAGAAAATAAATACAGGAAGTGTGACATAAAAGGAACTGAGTGACTTGGGGCTGGGGGGGTGGGGAGCTTGTTTTCCCTTAACCCCATTGGTCTAATTGTTTTTTACAAACAATTTTAACTCCGAATCCCCTCTAACCTCCTTCCTGTAATAGTATTTCTCTCCAGGCTCCTCTTCCTTCTCTCTCATTCTCTTGTCATTACAAATGAGGGCTTCATTAGTGATGAACAGTATTGGATGTTTCCTACGCTAGCCTCTTCAAAGAGCTCCTACTTTTAAGTCTAACCTTCATCTCTTAGGCAGTAGTTCTCGTCCATTTCCTCTCATTCAAGTAAGAACAATACCCGTCCCTATCTCCCTGCAACCTCTATCCTGTGCTTTCTTCCTATTTTTCCCTTAGGTTCCAACGGAATCTTCCCGCCTCTGCAACTCTTCAAGCAGAAGTAGGACTCCTACCTCCCTTCTCCACAAAATAACCAGAGGGAATCGTGGCCAAGGCCCAAGTGAACCTAGTAACCCGTGCCCCTCCCTGGCCCAGTCCCGGCCAATTCCAGGGCAGAGGTCGAGGGCTTTAGAAGCGCAGGGGGACTACAACTCCCAGCAGGTCGTGTAGCCGCGCCCCCACCTCTGCAGCTCCACCCCCGCAGAGTCTCCATTGGCCTTCAGGGGGTGGGGATTAGATGGGAGGTGGCCAAGGTGCTGCCGCCCGGGTTTGTCCCCTCCTCGGCTTCCGTAGAGGAAGTCGCGCGGACCTGTATTTCTGGTTGCGGTGCCCCCCCTTCCCCTTCCCCGGGGTCCGGGGGTGACATTGCACCGCGCCCCTTACGGGGTCGCGTCGCCACCCCACGCGGACTGCTTAGCTGGCGTGCTCCTCCCATTCGCCTCTCTTGGCCGGGCCTCAACTCCGCCCCCAGCTGCCAAGAAATGGGGGCCGCAGTGTTTTTCGGATGCACTTTTGTCGCTTTTGGCCCGGCCTTTGCGCTTTTCTTGATCACTGTGGCCGGGGACCCGCTTCGTGTCATCATCCTGGTCGCAGGGTGAGTAGGGGTTGGGGAGACACAGGAGGGGGCCGAAGAGAGATCCGGAAGGGGCTGGAGGACCTGGGGCGAGCTTGGGAACCTGGGTTGCGGGAGACAAGTCGGAGGTGAAGCTTGGAAAGGGTCGAGTCACGGGTCTGGGTGATTTGCCTTTCCCTGCAGTTGGTTTCCGCCTTCCAGGGATCGCACAGATTCCTCCTATACTTCCGGCGACGTCAGAGGAGGCCCAAGGCCAAGCCTCGGGAGGGGGCTCTGGTGACCTCCGGCGGCCCTAAGTGAGGATCCAGGAATGGATACCTCGCTCTCCTGTGCTCGTACGCTCTGAGTCTCATCGCTCTGAAGACTCTTTAATCAGAGCTCTCCCCCTCCCCTGTGTCCAGGTCCCTAAAGACTCCCTTGGTGGAGACTCCTATCCTGTCTGCCCCCTGTCTCCCTGACCGTGGGGAAGTATAACTTCCACTTTTCACGCTGCAGTTGGTTGGTTCCCCTCCTTGATTTCTCCGGCTGCCTCTACCCCTGCCTGTCTGATGGCCCGTTTCTCTTCCTCAGGGCATTTTTCTGGCTAGTCTCTCTGCTCTTGGCCTCTGTGGTCTGGTTCATCTTGGTCCATGTGACTGACCCATCAGATGCCCGGCTCCAGTATGGCCTCCTGATTTTTGGTGCTGCTGTCTCCATCCTTCTACAGGAGGTGTTTCGCTTTGCCTACTACAAGCTGCTTAAGTAAGAAGATGGATGGTCTGGAGGGGAGAAGGGCAGAGGATTGCACTCTGCGAAGTGGGGCAGCCCCTGGGTGGTGGTTTGGAAGAGGAGGCACTAAGGGAGGACATTAGGAGTAAGGAGCATTCCTGCCTCATGTTTCCCACCCCACCCCACCCCACCCCAGGAAGGCAGATGAGGGGTTAGCATCGCTGAGTGAGGACGGAAGATCACCCATCTCCATCCGCCAGATGGCCTATGGTGAGCCAAGGGAGAGGGACTGGAGGAGGGTGTCTGACACCCCCCTCTCCCAGGGAAGTCTCTAAACATCCATGCGTTCTAAGTGGCTACTTGTTTTCCTTCATACCTGACTTCCAAGGAGAGGTGGTCTGGAGGGAGAGTAGGAGTGGGGGAATTGTGACTGGGAATTGGGGTTGGGGGATCACTGGGAGTCAGGCTGTAGTGATCTCTGACATTGATGAGACCCTCCCTCCCCCCAGTTTCTGGTCTTTCCTTCGGTATCATCAGTGGTGTCTTCTCTGTTATCAATATTCTGGCCGATGCACTTGGGCCAGGTGTGGTTGGGATCCATGGAGACTCACCCTATTACTTCCTGACTTCAGGTGAGATCTACTTCCTCTCTTGTCTTCATGCCCCACCCAGCTCTGGCCCTGATTGATTTATTGGCCCTCCCTGGGAGACTTCTCTGGCTCAACATCTCAGGAGGCAGGGAGAAGGTGACAGGATGTATCCCCTCCCCATCTCCTTGCAGCCTTTTTGACAGCAGCCATCATCCTGCTTCATACCTTTTGGGGAGTTGTGTTCTTTGATGCCTGTGAGAGGAGACGGTACTGGACTTTGGGCCTGGTGGTTGGGAGCCACCTACTGACATCAGGACTGGTGAGCTGGGGACAGGGGCCCGAGTTAGAAAAGAATGTAATGGTAAATGGGATGGAGGGCAAATATATCCTCACTTCTTAACATTTTAAGGCTTACCTTGAGAAAGATGAATCTTTAGAGGTCTCTCACCTCAGCGTCAGTGGTATCACTTGCTTTGGGGAGAAGTTGGAATGGATTGATCAAACTGTAATGCAGATGGCCTGAGGTGGGAGTAGCAGAAACCTCTGCGAGAGCTGAGAACCAAAAGTCCCTTTAACCACAGATGTTGGGGCTCTGAAAGGAAAGACTGGGGTGGGGGGTTTGAGTGAGCTCTCTGGGAGAGGTCTGGGTCAAAGGCACAAAGGGATATGAGGATTGGGCAGAGGGAGAATCTAACCTCTTTTCTACTCTTCTCCAGACATTCCTGAATCCATGGTATGAGGCCAGCCTGCTGCCCATCTATGCAGTCACTGTTTCCATGGGGCTCTGGGCCTTCATCACAGCAGGAGGGTCCCTCCGAGGTATCCAGCGCAGCCTCTCGTGTAAGGACTGACTACCTGGACTGATCACCTGACAGATCCCACCTGTCTGCCCACTGCCCATGACTGAGTCCAGCCCCAGCCCGGGTCCATTGGTCACCATTCGTTGTCTCGTCGTCGGTCTTTCCCACCACCTTCAGGGTTTTGCTCTGTCCACCTTTAGGCTTCATCAGGAGCAGCCTGGGTTGAGCCAGTCAGTGACTGGTGGGTTTGAATCTGCACTTGTCCCCACCATCTGGGGACCCCCTTGTTATCCAGGACTTCCCATGTGTCAGTGCTCTGCTCTCATGGTGCCCGAGACTCACCTCCCTTCCCCTCTGCAGGCCGACGGCGGGAGGACAGTCAGGTGATGGTGTATTCTGCCCTGCGCATTCCACCCGAGGATTGAGGGAACGTGGGGGGGACCCCTGTGCCGGGGGTGCTGCCCTGATCTCCTCGCCCTGTATGTCTCCATCTCCAGTTCTGGACAGTGCAGGTTGCCAAGAGAAGGGACCTAGCTTAGCCATTGCCATGAAGATGAAGTCAATGGCCCCACAAGGGTAGCTGAGCTCTGAGTTTCCTAGTAACCCCCTCCCCGGGCTGGACATCTTGGTCTTTTTCTCAGGTCTGAGGGGAACCATTTTTGGTGTGATAAAGACCCCAAATTGCCTTTTTATTTTTATTTTTTTGAGTGGGGTGGGGAGGAAGTATGTTGGACTTCTTCCCCTAACCTCTTTGGACTCTATTTTCCCTCAAATTGCTCCTCATGGTTGGACTCATGTCTGTCCACCTTTCCCCATGGCCCCAGGCCTTGCGGGAGAGAATGGAAGTGCATGTTTGGGAACTGGTATTACTGGAACTAATGTTTTAACCTCCTTGACCACCAGCACCCCTCCTCTCCCCAAGGCGAAGTGGAGGGTGCTGTGGGGGGCTAGCCTCTCTAGAGCTGTGGTGCCACTGGAGGAGTCAGCCTCCCGTGACATCGTAGGGAAGGAGGGCAGATTTTTTTCTAGTTTTTAATTGGGGTGTGTGGGGGGGTGGGATGGGAAGGTTTTCTATTAACTGTACCATTTTCTGCTGAGGATGGCGTGTCCCATCCTTTTAATCAAGGTGATTGTGATTTTGACTAATAAAAAGGACTTTATAATTGTGAGGGAACTTGGCTTTGAAGGCAGGGGACATGTTAGCTGAAATTTCTGCCCTCTCACGTCTCTTGTCCAGCCTCCTTCCTAGCCTGGCACCTCTGATCCCCTCCAAGGCAAGCTTTGGTGTGAGGGCAGAAACCTGGGCTGCTGGTTTAACATGTCAGAAACTCTGGGTTAAGCATTTCTCAAGAACAGAGCTCCCCTTCCAGGATCGGGACAGGAATTATTCACCCGTGCTGCTTTTTCACCCTGTCCTATGCCCACCTCCGCCACCTGAGGGACTAAGAAACCCTCCCACTCTCAGCAGTCCCAAAGGTAAGGACAGAGGTGGTGTCAGATGCTTTAATTGTCAAATACATGAGCAAAATAGAACCCCAAAACAGCAACCCTTCTTCCTAAGGGGATATTTTGCCCCTATCTAGGGAAAAGGACATAAAGGAGCAGGGGTGGGGGACTTTAGGGCACATTCCCAGCTTCCCCTACAACGAAACAGTTCACCCTCTGCATTTCTGCGTAGGCTTCTCCTCATTGCCTTGTACCCAAGGGCTGTCCGGAAAGTATCCAGCCATGTAATATGAAAAATAGAGGCATTTACGGCTGGATTTTTCCCGGACAGGCCTTGTACGTTTGGAGAGACCGAAGGCTTGGCTGTTCCTGAACAAGAGCCTGTCCGTGCCCCTGCAGGGGCTGTCTGGAGGAAGGAGGCGTGTCTGCCTGCTGCTCCTAACAGTGTTTTCTGGCCAGTTCCTGCACCCCATTCTAGAAGCTCCCTGATAGGCATGAGGGGAGGCATCTGTGATGTCCGAGGGGCAGTCTAGGCCTCAGTGACGCGTGTCGAAGTGAAGACCACACTCTTCTGATTTCGCAGCATCTTCTTCCTGGAAGGGGAAATGAGTCACAGACGTAACTCGTGTCTTAAGTGAGACAGATGAGAGGTGGAAACGAGAATGCTTTCCAGGAGGAACGAAAGGACTAGAGGAAAGTAGGACCTCACCGAATCTTCCTAGCGATGAAGTAGACAGCCAGCAGGAGGCAGAGACAGCCGGCCACGATTCCCACGCCTAGGCTCAGCACTTCCCCTGGGGGAGAGGAAGATGGAAGGTGTCAGCCTACGGCTAACAGGCTAGCTAACACGGCTAACTGGCTAACACGTTGGGCCTCCCCCTCGCTCGCGGAGGGGCCCCCACCCGCTGCCCGTACCTGAGCACACGGTCTTACCTGTGGTGTACGAGGATTCCGCTGTAAGGGAAGAAAACGCGTCAGTGGGACTTCAGATCCCAGTCCCAGTTGGAAGCAGCACACTGTCCCAGTGCCTGGGGAAGTCACCTGGCCACTCAGGGTTGGGGACAGGCTCCCAATCCAGACAAGTCCTGGGAACCCTTGCCTCTCAGCCTTCTTCTCCTCCCCAGGGGCTTCCTGCTTCCTGCTGTTGAGTCCCCCCAGCTTCCCATCGCCTTCCCCGAGCCCTGTGCAGTCACCTTGGATGAAAGAAGCAAAGACTGTCCGCTGATTGAGAGCCTGCGGGACTCGGTAGTTCTGAACCAGGAGCTTGGAGGGTTCCTTCTCCGTGGAGAACAAGGTCTCCTGAAGCTTCTGCAGCTGAGGAGGAGAGGAGGGTTAGGGCAGAAGTGTCCCTGAGGACTGGGAAAGGGTCTGGGGCTGCATGTGTTTCTGCTGCCTCGCCTCCCGGCCACTCACCTGTCCCACTGAGATCTGGGCCCTGCGACTGAAGACTGTCCAGAGCACGCTCTGGTAGCAGGGGGGCGTGGTCAGCGAGCCGTTGTACCGGAAGAACTGCACCAGCAGTGGGGGGAGCAGCTCCCGCACATTGAAGGGGGGCACTGAGGTATTCTGACCTGCGGGACAGACGGGTCATCCTCATTGCGCCCCAGCTGACCTACCTGGACAGGCCTCCCGGGGTGAAGCTCCCTAGGCCCTAACTCCTCCCTCATCCCAGGCCTCTGAGGCCTTTTCGGGTGTGTGTGGGGGGAGCTTCCCTGAAGTCCAATCTCATTTTGTCCTGAAATAGAATTTTAGGGCTCACCTTTATACCTAATTTTATGCAAGTGACTCAAAATGTGTTCGTAAGCTGAATTCTCAGTGTCCCCCACCTGGAAAGCAGAGGAAAGGGGGAGAGTTTGGCATGAGTCCATAGAGAGAAGAAACGGGCAGGGGGGCTGCTGACTTGCCTTGGGAGGGAGACCGGCAGCAGACACGGGCAGACTGGGACTCAGGGGTGCAGGGGGCGTGGGGGCCACTGACCTCAATGAGAATGCCCAGGACAGCCAGGCCCTGCGGCTGCTGGGCAGCCTCACTCAGGCTGGGATAGGAATCAGAATCGTAATGTACGATGTGGAGCTGCGGGGAGAGGGCACTGAATCATTTGATGTTTCTCCAGCACCCCACCCCCAAGGCTCTGACCTGAGCTGAGCACTTCCAACATGCCCTAAATCTGTCCCACCAAGTTTGGAGTTACCCGCCAAGTAGGACTTCTCCCAGTTTCCAGACCCTTCCTTTCCCCTGTAGCAACCGTCATCCTGCTGTTGTGTCCTATGCCGAGCTTAACCCCGTGGTACCTCCGCAGCTGTGGCTTTGCTGTTGAGCTGGTGCTCTGACCCCCCTGGGGATCCTTTCTGACCCCAGTGCAGGTGGAGCTGGGCAGCTACGTACTTCCGGGGAAGGCCCTCCAGATACAGGGTAGGGGGCAGAGACAGCTGTACTGTGAAGAAAAGAGAGCAAGCGACAGTTGGGTTGCTACCCTTGGGAGACTTGCCAACCTTTGCTGTCTTTGGGCCCCAATAGCACCCAGTTCTTCCCACAGGCCACTGCTCTTCTAGCTCATATTTCTCAGTGAAGGTCAAGTCTATGCAATGATACTAATCCTCCCAGAGAGCTTGATTTGCACACAGATATTTCAGTTCCTACCTTTGGCTACAGGAGACTCATCCCCATTCTCACATCTCCATATTTACAGAGGAAGCCTGCTCAGAATCTAGAAGTTGGGAGAATGCGTATTTCCCCTGACTTGTAAGATTAGAACTGGGACTTTTCTCTTCTACGGAGCCTGGGTTTTTACCTGTGTGGCCATTATTGTGCAGGTCCAAAGGCTTGGTGCCAGGCTGGTCATATCCATGGGGCTGCACAGGGGGCAACTCGGGGTCAAAAGTCACACTGTTTGTCTGGATGTTGATGGGGGACTGGGCGTTGCTTCCACACTCCGGGTAAGAGGCTGGCCAGTGGTGTTGACCATGTGGGCCTGGTGGGAATTACCATGGACATCTGTCCTGCCCTCCAGCCCCAGCACCCCTTCAGAACCCCCCCACCAAGCTAGACACCCATGTGGAGGTAGAAATGTACGTCCCTCCACCCCAGGTGAAGACTCCAGGTATGTGGGGCTGGGTGACCCAGGAGTCCCTATGGGACCTGATGCTGATGTTCTCTCTACCTACCCAGATATGGCATGACTCCCCAGCTCTCCTGGTCAGTGGGGGACAGTGCCTATTACTTAACCATAGTTTGAAGACAAGAAAGCTGAATGAGAAGAAGAGGGGATAGATAGGACACCTGCGTCCCCAGAGAGGGGCAATTAGAGTAGGAGCAGGAAAACTGGGGCAATCAAATGACCCTAGAGAGGTGGGGTCTCGGTGGGGCCCCTTCTTAAGTGGCCTTGATATTCAGATCCTCTGAGTTGCCTCCATTGGCATTTTACTCTCACTCTGGACCTAGCATTGACTCTGGACTTTAGTGGTTATTAATCAGAAGTTCAAAGGACTTGAGTTCCACTCCACCAGGGTCACAAACGATCCTGCCAGCCTTTTCCTCGCCCCTGACCTCAAGCCCTGTTTCAATTCCAGGTGCAGGGGGTGTGGCGTGTGTGTTGGGGGCGGGGTGATGAGGATGGAGAGCCAGAAGACGCACGGGCAGACACGGTCACTGTTCCCTTTACCACCCCGTTTTCTTTCCGCTCCAGCTCCCTCATCGCACAGACAGACTGCGAACATAACTGGCTTTTCTGCTGAATCAGGACGGGTGGGATCTGATGGTTGGAACCGGGTCCAGGAGTCACAAATGCAAAACTGAGGGCGAGGGGAGATGAGCAAGTGGGGAGCTAGGGCAAGACGCGAAAGGGCACAGCAGGCGAAGAGGTCCCAGTGTGAGAGGGGGGTGCGCAGGCCTTGGGTTCAGCTCTCACCCTCGTACGTCCAGTGGTGTTCACCTGCAAGGCAGAGGGATCCGAGGTAAGGCCGCGCCCCCGGGTCAGAGCCCTCCGCGGGGCGGGCCCTCCGCACGGCCCCGCCCCCCCGCCCCCCTCCTCCTCCGTCCGCTCCAGCACGTCCCAAAGGAAGCCCTGAAACTGGACACCCCGGTGGAAAGGTCGGGGGGCCTATTTAAAATCACCGGCCAGGCTGTGCGTGTGCTCGCTGAGTAACGGGGGGAGGAGAAATGAGAGAGAGAAAGCCTGGAGACTAAAATTAACCTGGACCCAAACGCGCGGTCCGCCCAGCCCTCACTCCCCCAGCCCGCGCCCAGCCCATCCGACGCCCGGAGGACTGGGGTGAGGTGAGGGTGTGGGCCGAGGGCTCAGGAAGCGACTGGAACTGCGGAGGGGGAAGGAGCCCCGAGCGGGGGGCGGCGCCACCGCGGGGATTGGGGCGACGGTGCCCTCGCTCGGAGGCACTGCAGGAATCCCGGCCCTGAGCTGGAAATGAACATGTAAACGGTCCCCCCTCTGGTCCGTTCAGGGAAAACTTTCCCCATCGCCAGGAGCCGCCGCCCCCCAGATTCCCAGATGGCTGAAGCAGTCGAGGCAGGGTCCACTCTACAGTGAGGGTGGTGGGTGGGCACAGGCGGCCAGGCTGGCAGGAGCAGCATGAAAGTGAAGCTTTGTGTGTGGAAGAGGGCGCTGCCAGCTGGGTCACATGCCAGGTTCTCCCGCAGTCCCGGCTGGGGCTGAGCGGCAGGGGGTCCGCCGGTCCAGCCCTCCCCCAGGGCCGGCTGCTTCAAGGGGACAAGGGAGGAGGCCTTCTTGTAGGTTGCTCTGCCTAATTCAAATCACCGCACGTGTTGGAGGAAAAGCCTAAATTCCTCCTCCCTTCCTCTCTTATTCCCTTGGAGTCCTCAGACTTGTAGGCGATCCTAGATCTCCCCCTGGGGCTCCTCGGCTGGCCCATCCCTGAAAAGCAGCGTGCCACTCACCCTCTGTGGGACACCTCAGTGACTTCAATTCCCTGCGTGCCCTTCCCCTCCCAGCAAACCCACAACCCGCTAATTCTGCTTCTCTTCCTGAGGGCTCTGTCCCTAATTCTTCTTTTTCCTCAGATACAATTTGTAACTCTCCGGTTGGCTCACCACCCCTATCGTCCCCTCTGCATCCGCCTTCTGTCTCCAGGCACCCCACCCCGCCTCACCCTGTTCTTCCAGCAAATCTGAATGGCCCACCTACTGTGTGCTGGGTACTGTGCTAGGCACAGGGAACTCAAAAATGAGCGGTTGGCGTCCTGGAGCACCTCAGCCTGTCTCCCAAGAGTCCCCCCTCTCCTGGGAGCACCCGAAAGTCCTTTGTAAAGTGTAAAGGGCCCGACAGCGCTGTTATTGCTCCTGCTTCCAGGGAAAAACTGGGGAAGTCGTTGTCCCATGGGCCATGAGGTTCACACCGGGGACCAGGGTCTGACTTAGGCAGGTGGCCCGCCGTCAGTCCTCTCCTCTCACTCCAGGCCTCTTGGGCTCCCTAATTGCAGGAGTTCGTAAATAAAGAAGGCCAGGCGGGCTGCCTGGGACTAGGGCAGTGGGGGAAGAGAGCCCGGAGCCTGGGGCCTGCACAGAGATTCCCCAGTGTGTGTACACCCCGCTCCACGCTCTCCCCTCTCCCCACGAGCAGCAGCACAGAAAAGGTAAAGGGAAGAGAAGGCAAGTGGCCTACCCCCAACTCCTCTTTCTCCCGCATCCCTGAGCCTATTTCTCTGGCCCCCAGCTCCCTTTTACTCTCCTCCTCCCCTCAGTAAGTGTGCGTAAAGACATGTGGATACCAGCACAGACACACGGACATCCAGATGTACGTACCTCCGACTGCAGCCAGGATCCAAATCCCCTCCAGCAGGAGCGTGAAGAACATTGTGGTGTCCTCGGAGGGAGCAAGGGGATCGGGAGTTTGGGGACTGGAGGGCTAGGCAGGCAGAGACAGAGAGAGAGAGAGAGAGAGGTTTCCTGAGGTTGAGTGTCTTTATCTCTTCTGCTCTTGCTGTCGGTGTCTCTGCAGGCTTCCAGGGGAGCTGGTTTTCGGTAGGGTACCGTGGGCTTCTGGGTCCCCAGGAGAATCTCTCGCTGCCTTCTCTCTGCCCTCTCTCTTTTATCTCTCTCTGCAGTCTTCACTCTACTTGCTGGCCAGTGACTTCACAATTGCTTCCCGCTTTTAAGGTGGCTCTGGACGGGTGTACGTGGGGAGGGGGGGCTGCCCTAGGTTGCTGGCCAACAGCTCCTTAAATAGCCGATTAGGCACGCAGCATGGCCCTGCTCAGAGCCCGCCCGCTGCCTGGAGGGATTCACGGGAGCCCTGGCCCGGGCTCAGGAGCCCAGCTGGGGTGAGCTCTTCCTTCCCCTGCTTTTCACACAGACACTATTCGGACCGGTGTTCCCTGGAGCGGGAGGGGGCAGGGAAGGAGCGTTTTGGGGTCCAGTCCAGCCCCCGCCCCGCAGGGGGACACAGGGTTCTCATTCTCAGGCTCGCTTCTCCTCTGGGGAGCAGCTCCCTGGGTGGCAGGGGGCAGCCGCTGGGAGGGCCTGCAGAATTTGGACTGCCCCGTGGTACGCGGAGTCCAGAGTTAGGGGCCTGGTCACGTGGAGGGGTTGGGAGACTCAGGGTGGTGCAAGTGGAGGGTGGGAAGTCAGGGGCTAAAACCTGGGCTGTGGAAAATAAAGAAGTAAGACGAAGAGAGCCTGACTGGAGCGCCTGTCACCACCCCCTTCCCACGGTGAGCCCTGGGTCCACGTGCCTGTGTGGCCTGGGTGTGGGGGGTTGGTTTTGTTTGCTGTATAAAGCCCATTTGTGTGTCCAGCGGGGGAGGGGCTGCCACAGCACCATGGAGAGACAGCGGCTCCAACTGCCAGACCCAGCCACCTCCCTCCCCAGGGAGTCTAGATCTAGGGCGGCTTTTGTCACTGAAGAGGACACTAACCCCTGGCAGGGAGGCCGGAGCAGGAGGAGAGATGGGAGACCTTAGAAACATTCCCTACCACCATGAAAAAAAAAAAAAAAGGTGGACTCCAGAGAAAGGGAGGGGAAGGAGTAGGGAGAGACCATGTGACCTGGTGGGAAGAGGGGCCTAGGGTCTTCCCTCCTGCCCAACAAAGGGCTGAGCAGGACGAGTGGGGCTGAGTGAGCCCGGGGTGAGCCGCGCAGAGGCTGCTATGTGTCAGGAATGTGGGCTGGTGCTTGCTGCCCCACGGGACTGGAAATCCCGATCGGAATGTGCACCCTAAATCCCTCATGAGAGAATGTGGAACTCACAGATCGTTTCCAACCAGACAGGGAAAGTTCTTCCTCCTCTATCCCTTCACCAGTGGCAGGCAGGATGCTCCCCTTGGAGCTCCCTCTGCCCTCTTTGCTCCTGCCCAGCAGCGAAAAGTGGCCAAAACAAGGAGCAGAAGCCACATAGGGGAGCAGGACAAAAGCCAAACGACCAGGAGAACGCGGATACTGGGTCACACTTTTCTGTCCCCCGTGATTGGCCTGCAAAGCGAAGCCTCTTTGCAGGTGTCTTTCCGTTTGCATTCTCTCATCGCCCTCCCAATTATTCTTCCCTTACAGGAAAACGTTATGTTTTGAAGTTCCCCCCAAGGCCCCCACCTATCTCATCTTAAGAAGATTACACGGCAAAGTGTAATTAGACTTCCTGGGAATGAGGACAGTTATCGCAGAGGAACAAAAAAAGAGAGAGAGAGAAAAAGAAAAGAAAAGAAAAGAAAAGAAAGAAAGGTATCTTTTGCACGGTACCAAAGAAGAGGCCTGGACAGAATGACCTCAGAGTTCCTGGGGAGCGTCTCCCCCTCCCCCCGCCCCCCCGCAAGCCTCTCCCAAGGCAGGTCGGTGTGTTGCCAGGCGCCACCTCCTGGTTGCCTGGGAATTTCTTAAATTTTAAAATGTTCCTTTAGAACGTTTTGTGCTTGATGCCCTCTGGGAAGCGTTTCGCTGCTGGTGGGCTTTGGGGTTTGAGTCTGTCCACTCGAACGGCGTTTCCCGAAGAAGGCTCAGCCCCGTTCAGCTCCTTGCTACCTCGGAGTGAGCAGCCCCTCCAGGGCCTCGTGCTTCGCGAGCGGACAAAGGCGAGGTTTCTAGGAGAGAGAGGGGGGAGCCCAGCAGCGTTCTCCAGGGACTTGACCGTATTTTGATCTTTGGCTCTGCTGTGGCTATTTCTGTGGTCACCAGGCTGAGTTAGGTAGGTGTGGAGAGGACTCGTGTATGCTTAAAAAAGGAAAAAAAAGACCCTTCCCCTCATTATTCCCCTCTCCTCCCACTTCGTTGCTACTCAAACTCTCGCACCTTTGTTTTAATTCCTACTTCGCTCCAGGCCCTTCCTTACCCGCAGGTTGGCTAAAACCGTATAAAAACCAAGACATCCCGCTGCCTTCTAGCGCCATCTGCTGTCCTTTCGGAGGCAGTGAAATGTGAGCAGGTCAGAGTTAAAAAGGCCCAAGTGGGGTGACGTTTGGGTTTGTTTTTTCTTCAAAGATCCTTTAAACAAAGGATGTTTAAACTCACTCAATATCCCAATTAGTCTAAATCACCTTATAGGAACCAGGAAATGCTCTGAATTTATGTGATGGGATATATGGGAGTTCGGTGAGGGAGGGAAGAGGATGGAAGGAAAGAATAGTCAACACTACAACTTACTCAGGTAGTGCAGGTGGCAGCTAATTGCTGAGAAGAGAGAATCGAGGAAACAGAATTAGGTGGAACTGGATTTCCTACAAGTGCAATCAACTTTGTGCCATGAAGTAATATAGACCCAGAGATATTCTCACTTGATATATAATCACATTATTATCACATCATTGTCTTCTAACACATTGGTACCGAAGCCCCTTAAGTAAATACAAAAGCTTCCAATAATTAAAATCAAAGTAATTTGGGGGAGGGAGTGTTCAGAAGTCTTTGGATCATTTTTCTGTTTTCTGGTTCACATTTCAGAACAGATTCAGTATGAGAATCTTACAGACAGAGGGCAGGTAAGAGTTTGTGGTCTGAAATGTTGCCAATTTAATTAAAAGGGTTTAATTTTGTGTCATGCATTGATTTTTATGCCCAGAACACTACCTGGTACATAAATATTTGCTGAATGAATGAATCTAGTCATTGGGACATTTATTTACTTTCTTTCTACCTTTGGTATTTCACAGAATTTTAGACCAGAAGGGTCGTCAGGCAGCATTCCAACTTCCTTGTTTACCCTGTAAAGACTGAGTTTTGAGGGGTTTAGGGATTCTCCTGTGGCTGTAATATAGCTGCTAAGCTGACCCTGAGCAAGGACACAGGTGCCGTTGAACTTTCTCCTGCACTGCTGCTTCTCAGACTTCAGTGTGCATCAGAATCACGTGGAAAGCTTGTTAAAATACGGATTTCTGGGTCTCCCCCTTCCATAGTCTCTGACTCGTAGGTCTGAGGTATGTCCAAAGATTTATATTTCTAACAGGTCACCGGGTGATGGGGCCACACGAAAAACAATGCTATACACCAGCAGCAGAAACAGGGGGGGGTTTGCCAGTCTTTGTAGGGATTCCAGCCTTCTGGAATTGTTCCATGTAGGGCTTAGCAGCAATACCTTTGTTAGCTTATAAACATATATTGAATACTTCTAGGTACTAGGCACCATGCCAGGCCCGAGAAATAAATGAATATAACATGATCCTTGCTCATAAGAATTTCACAGTCTCTTAGGGGATGCAGCTACCTTACCCAGTGACTGGATTGCAATGGTGAGAAGTTCTAAATAGTGGTACAGCACAGTGCTACGGGAACCAAGGAGGGTGGGCTATCAGCAGTGAGATTTTCTTCACCCAATGCCAACCGTCTGTCCACAGGATGGGAGCGTAACCAGGTGGTTCTGTAGTTACACGTAAACCATAAAAATGGCCTCGCCATGGCGGGCCAACCCATGGTTCGCTGTCTCTGAGGGAGATGTCAAAGGATAGGTTATTTCAAAATGGGATTCTCCCTAATATTATATATTTAATAAACTGCTGTCTTTGCAAGGAGGAAGGAAAAAGGACATCATGGTGCCCTAGACTTGTCATTCTTTGTTCCCTGTGCTCTGGTGCACACCTCATTCTGCCTGTCTTCTCACCTTTCTTCCCATTCATCAAACTCAAATGCAGGCTGCGTGCCCACCCAAGCAAAAGATGTGAACACTTCCACCACTTCCCCTGATGCTGAGAAGATTCTAGTTAAAGAAAATTTTTTCTTTGTTTTTGAAGGAACTTTTATGTCTGAATCGCTCTAGGAATAGAAGTCAGAGGATTACCTACCAAGATCTTGGCACAATGGGTACCTTATTACTGGTTTAAATCATCCCCCAAATAAGAAGTACGTTCTCAGATCAGATTGTGAGAAACTATTTGGATTTCTTTGAAACCTCTGTAAGGTAAAGTGACTTGGCTGAGGTCACATAGCAAGATTAATAGAACAAAGATGCAGGCTCTGACCGACCCCTCACTCAAAACGTTAAAATAACTTAAAAAACAAAAGGCTTTGGGAGTTCCCTGGTGGTGTAATGGCTGGGCTTCAGCGCTGGCAACGCTGCAGCCTGGGTTCGATTCCCAGCCAGGGAGCTACCCACATAAAAACAAACAAAAAAACAAAAAGCCTTTCAAGAAACAGAGGGCATTTCTGGAGCTGGCTTCTGATGCATCTTCCCTCTGTCAATGCCCTGTAGTAGTTGAGGAGCACCCCTCTGAGGGGGAAAGTCACATACAAAACCAACAAACCCCTTTTTTAAGCTTCAGGCCATTTCTAAGGCAAGAGTGAAATGCAGTCATTAATGAGCTCATAGGGCCTGCATTCTCCCCATTGCTCTACCACCCTACATGCTTATTATTTCAGGTATCACATTTAAACTGCTGTCTTTAATAAAATTCCAGTTTTTTCAGGTATCACAGTTTAGTTAAGTAGCACTGTCGCAGGTTGATTATAAATCCATGGATGTTGGGAAGAATTGGACATTTTGGTTTTTCTTTTTGAACAAAGAAAATGGTATGGCTACTAGGGGTTGATTCTGCGAAGGTAGGAAACATCAGATCTTGGCAATGGCTTGTCACTGTTCCTCTTAATGATTATTTTTTAATTGTACAAGTGATAACCTTATTGGTTTAGGGAAAATAGAAGATTCAAAAACAGAAATCACTCAAAATTGTCCCAGTTAGAGATAACTACTGTTAACATTCTGATCTCTTATAAACATTTTAAATAAAGCTATGTCTACATGCATATATTTTGTATAAATACTGTATTTTTTAAAAAAATAGGATGATGCAACATACATAATTGGCCTATAAACTTTTTCCTAACACTATTTTGTGAACATTCTTTTCTGTCAACAAATATATATCCCCAATTTAAAGTGCATGGTATCATATAGAAGTAACCTAATGTACTTAACCAATCTTCTGCCTTTGCACTGTTAGGTTTTCTTTTTCTTTTTCTTTTTTTTTTTTTTGTATGTGGGTAGTTCCCTGGCCAGGAATCGAACCTAGGCTGCAGCACTGACAGCGCCAGCGACGAAGCCTTAAGCCACTACACCATCAGGGAACTCCCAGGTTTTCTTTTTCTTACACAGTTTTTACCAATGACAAACAATTAGAATATTCTTGTTCATATATATTTACACACTTGTCCAACCATTACTTAGAAGTAGAATTGCAAGAGGGTATATACTTGGTTAAAAAAAACCTATTGTGAAAAAGTTCAAATTCATTCCTTTTGTTAATAAAATCAAGTTTATGGAGGTACGACTTACATACAGTAAAATCTGCCATTTTTCGTGTACGGTTCTGTGAGTTTTGACAAATGCATACGGCTTCTCATCCTTTGGTCACAGCTGATCTGTTTTCTGACCCTACCACGTTGCCTCTTCCAGAATGCCTTAGGTAGTAAGTATATTATACGTAGGTCGCCTGAGACTGGCCTCTTTCACTTAGCATTCGTTCTGATGCGTATCAAAATGTATTTCCCGTCATTGCTGCGTTCTTCCATTATACAGACGGACTACGCATGTAGGTTGTTTCTGGTTGTTGGCAACTATGAATAAAAAAGCCACTATAAAACTTCAGTTACAAACGAGGGGACATACGTGTTTGTTATTCTCGAGTAAATACCTAGTGCTGGGTTGTGCCAAACTGTTTTTCATGTTGGTTGTACTGTTCTCATCCCCGTCAGCACTTGATACTGGGTTACAAACCAACCAACCAAAAAGAGTAGCCATTCTAATAGGTGTGGAGTGGTATTTCCTTTTGGTTTTATTTTGGGCCGTGCCCCTTTTTAAGGGTTTGTGCTATACTTATTGCCATATTGCTCTCCATAAAGGTTATATTCCTCCCATGATATATACATGAGTTGTCACTCCTTTTTTCCTTCTTTGTAGAGATAAACAAAGGACCTATAATTGGTGTTCTATGACTAGGCAAACATTTAGTATTTTTTCCTCCCCTGTGATCCTTTAGTGATCACACAGAAATAAAATTCATTTGTATCGTGGTTAAGGTTTTGTACCATGAGAATCCTATATTCTCATGGATTTTCAGTATAAAGTGAGAGCTGTGTTCATTTGGAGGAAATTTTGGCTTAAAGATGAGTAAAGTCTACATTAGTGAGGGTAGCAAATTGTCCAAGGGCATATAGTGGAAGTAAACCCATCATTTTACAAGAAATCATAATATTAAAATAATTTATACTAATGCAAAATGCGGCTTGTCAAAATAGCTCATATAACCAAGCAGGAGAAAACTTCCATTAAACGGACCACATTGCACCAGTCACCTGGCCCTTATCAAATTTCAATATATTTCAGTAGGATTGCATTTAACTGTTTGATTACCGAGACTGCTTTTGGTATTTTGGAGAAGCCATGGGTTGATTGAGCTGCAGTTAAGCAGAAACACAAATACAGCCTTGGCAAAAATCCGAGCTATAGTAATAAATAACAGGGAGCATACTTGATGGAACACATGGCAGAAGAGTATACCAAAATCTATCAAAAGGCATTGATTAAATTTTCTATTTTGTAACTGTAAGGTTGGATCTGGCATACTGAACTTCTATATAACAAAATATACCTATCTTCTTATCTTCTACCGCAGAATAAGAAACACAGATACTGGCTTAAAGACAGCTAATCCACTCAGTGTATTTTGTTGTGTTTGAAGAAGGTCCACCTCATATTATTTTTATCAAAGGAGTTCAGGTACACACTTTAAAAAGTCAGACATCAAGAAAAAGCATAGCGAAATTCTCTGTTCTCCCTATGTCTAATTCCTACTTCCTAGAGACAATCGCAACTTTTTAACTGTTTCTTCTAGTTTATAATTCCAGAGTTTCAAAAACGTGTTTATACTACTATTTCTTGGTATTTTTTTGTTTTAGATATTATTATCTATGAGTATTAACTTCCAACTATAAAAGCTAAGGATTTACTGCTTTTACACAGCACTTCCTCCACAACCTATCTTTCTACCTTATCCTCCTGATATAGTTACATCATAATTTTAGTTAAATCAGTATTGAGCATTTAAATTATCATCAATGCTTATTCACAGCGAAGTCAAGGAATGTATTGTATTTCCTTTCCTGTGCAACTTTTCATTTCCTTTGAATGAATAATGGCCTTCCCCCCAACCTTTTGCTTAAGTTTTTTAGTTGCTTATTCATCTGTAAAGTTACTGTTGAAAATATAACTCCTCTATCGTTATGTTTAAACAGATCGGGTCATCTATCATAACAGTTTGTTACAGAATATTCCTCTTGGAGCCCTCTATCCTCTAGTTCTAAGTTATACTGGCTTGTCTTTGGAAGCTATTTAGTGTCTTTCTTCTGGGTGTTCTGTAATTTTATGATAATGTATCTTGGTGTAGGTCTCTTTTATTTCTTGGAAGGGTACTCAATCAACTTATTTGTCTAAAAGCTTGTGTCCTTCAGCTCTGGGATATTTTCTCATATTATTTATTTATTTATTTTGGGGTTAGTTCCCTGGCTGGGAATAGAACCCAGGCCACAGCGTTGAGAGTGCCGAAGCCTAGCCACTGCACCACCAGGGAACTCCCTTCTCCTACTATTTTTTTGACAGTTTTGTTTTATATGTTTCCTTTCTCTGAAACTCCCATTAATTGTATGTTAAATCTTATGGACTAATCTCTAATATCCTTACTTATTTTTTCTTCTATTTTCTCTCCATTTTCTTTTTGTTCTACTTTCAGAAAGAGTTTCTCAACTTTATCTGTCACTCCTTCTCTTGAATTATTAAGTGCTGTGTTCACATTCTTAATTTTCATAAGTTCTTCCTTCTATGAATATTCTTTTCCTAGCATTGTTTTCTTTTACTTTCATGAATATGTTATATTTTATGATAAAAATTTAGGTTTTCTTTTTAAAATTGTTGTTTTCTGCTTCCTGCCTCATCTCTGTTTCCTCTGAGTTTTTTTATTTTTCAGGGTTTTTGTTGTGTGAGTGTGTATGTGTGCTTTTTTGGTCTCTTCTTTTATGTGAAAGCCCTCTCTGAAATATTGGGTGGTCTTGCCTATCCATGCACATGTAAGAGTGAGGCATTTAAAAGATGTGTGTAATTGATATGTTACTGAAGCACGTTAAGGCCTCTATGTGTTCAAACAGATCAGGTCATCTATCATAACACTTTTTTTATAGGAACATTCCCTTTTGGAGCCTTCCTTTTAAGAAGGAGCCCCCTTTTAAGATTCCGGTGTGTGGTGTGGAGCTCTACTCATTTTGTGGTGCCCAAGATGAGCCTCCTAAAACATCTTGAGGGACACATGTTCCATGGGAAATCTTTGGGACACACTTGTTTGGAATATTAAGTGTAAGTTCAGGTGGACTGAGCAACCTGCATAACACTCTGGCCAAATGCCGAAGAGCCTTTATTATTTAAACAAACACACACAATCAAGAAACAACTGCTTAAGCTGGTTCGTGTGGAGGCAGCTTGCACCCGGCGCAGCAGGAGGGCTCCCCGGCCCCCACCAGCCCCTTCCCTGGGAACCCCAGGAGGCATCTCATCAGGCTGCCATCACCTCGAACTCTTGCTTGGAACGAGCATGCAGACTGGCATGTTTGAAGACGAGGCCCCACTCACCCAAGCGGCATGGTGCCAGAGCTGGCGACATTTTCATAGAGCGAGGCTGTCATTCCACCTGTAAGCAGTGTGACAGTTCATTTGGTCCCTGGCACCCATGATTCCACTTTCCCCTGTATGACTTTGACTGTTTTCAGTATCTCACATCCAGTGTGAAAAGATCTTGAAAGTTATCATTTCCATCCTTACAATGAGAAAAAGCTGGAAAAAAACAAGAAATCAACAACGTTTCCTGGACCATCAGCAAAATGAAGCTGTGGGGTAAACTGCCACCCTGACATCTGGGCAGACGGGTGTGCGCAAACTGGAGACTCAGGAACCGAGATTCCTCACCAGGAGCAGAAGCTCTGAAGCCACAAACTGGTGATTTTGATAAATTTCTGGAGACTGAGTGTGGATGAGCAGGAGAGGGAGAAACTCGGGTGCCCCAGTGTTAGGAGTACACCCACTCTTTCTTCGGCTTCCCATTCCGAATGCAACCAAGTTCTCATGGTAAAAATGTGAGAAAGTGGGGAGCTCCCTGGTGGTGCAGTGGCTAAGGCTTCGGCGCTGTCAGCGCTGCGGCCTGGGTTCGATTCCCAGCCAGGGAGCCACCCACATTAAAGAAAAAAAAATTAGAAAGATCTTCTTAAATTAAAAATCTCAAATTCCTCTATTCTTCCATCCAGCTTTCTGGTCTCACGTAGAGGGACAAAAAAATATCAGCAGGTCTTCAAGGAATGAGGTTGGGAATGCTTTGGCCAGGGAAAGCAGTAGCAGGAAAGGGGAAAATAAACTATATCCTGGAAGAGAAACAACACCTGAGAATTCTGAGACCTCAGAAAAGTAAAAGACAGACTTACTCAGAAGATTATAAAACACTTCCCTTAAGCCACACCCTACTACCACACCAACAAGTCCCCACCCTAATGACACAGTAAGCAACAGCTGAAAGAGCTGCAAAACACACTCTCTCCAAGGGGCAGTACCTTGTGAGTCCTCCAAGACTAGAAGGGAGGCAAAAGCAAGGATACTAGGTGAACTCACAGTCTCTAGTAACTAGAGCTACAACAAGCATTAAGCACAGCCCAACACCTAGCTAGATTGAAATAAATGATCACATTAAAATCCTATCTATTTTAGTTCACATTACTCAGTACAGGATGTTTGTCAACAACAACAAAATGACAATATATGCAAAAAGGCAAAAAATAAAAAATAGTCGAAAAAGGCAAAACAGGCATCAGAACCAGACTCCGATATGACACATATGTTGGATTATCAAAGTATTTAAAGTAACTAAGGTTAATATGTTAAAGGTTCTAATAGAAAAAGTGGAAAATCTGTAAGAATAGATGGGAAATGTAAGCAGAGAGATGAAAACTCTAAGAATCAAAAGGAAATGTCAGAAAAGAAACCAAACAAACCCAAAACACAGTAGCAAATAAAGAATGCCTTCGATGGCTTCATCAGAAGACTCAAAACAGAAGCAGTGGACTTAAAGATATGAAGAGAGGTCAATAGAAATTGAAAAGCAAAATAAATAAATACATAAAATGAAAATAAAACAGAGCATACAATAGCTATAAGACAGTATCAAAAGGTGTAATTTATATGTAATTTGAATAACAAAGGATAAGAAAGAGGATGTAACAAGATGATTTGAAGGATTAGTGGCTGAAAACTTACCAAGATTAATTACGAAAAGCAAACGAAGAATCTAGAAACCCAGAGAACATCAAGCAAGATAAAATAAAAAACAAGCAACAAACCACCCAAACAAAAACCACTTTGATATATCATATTCCAACTATAGAAAACTGAATAGAAAAACTTGAAGGACGCCAGAGAAATCCCAGAATTCTCTATTCAGTGGCAAGTAACCTTCAGAAACGGAAAGAAAACAGCTTTACTGAAAATCAAAAATTGAAGGAATTCATCGTCAGTAAACCTGCCTTAAAAGAAATAAAAGAAATGCTTCAGACAGCTGTAAAATGATATAGGCCAGAGGCTGGTATCTTAGTAAAGAAAGGAAAAGTACAGGAGAAGACATAAGTGAATGTGCAAACTAATAATAAACGTGTGTAATCATGCATGGGGCTTGTTGGCTGGTAGACTGCACCGAGGGGGGCGGGAACGGAGATCGGCCACCTCCTACCATCTGGTCAGTGTCGCTGCACTTGTCTCCTAGGCTGCTCAGTTTCTCCTGAGAGGGAGCCCCTAACTTTTTACCTGAAGGCACACCTAATTGTAAGATGAATGGAGCAGAGAAAGGGGTTGGTTTGGGAGAGTTCTCACTGTTTGAAAAAAGTGACATTTGCACTTTTTCGGCCAGTTTTCATTCCATCTAACCTGGTTTGGGTAGAAATGATTTCTAGTGGTTCCAAAGCAGCGTGAATTCTGGAGAAAGTGCATCGGCATTCGTTGCACTGCCTTAGTTTCAGGCTGAGACTGCAAACTAGTTTGGAAAAGGACAGGGTATAAATGTTAAGAGGAAGAACAGTCTGAAGCTTTCCTTCACTCCCACTCCATTACCTATTCCCCAGAAGGCATCAACCAAACTCTTTATTTCTTAGTGGAACTATGGATTTAAACCACCACCTGAAAGCTATGTGAGACATAACAATTACTAAACATGTCTTGAGTACCCACTGTGTGAGCAGTACTGTGCTGAGAGACCTATGAGTGATGCCAGAGAAAGCCAAGTTACTGACTTGGTTTCTCTCCAGGAAATTTCGGTGTGGTTGGGAGAACAGAATTAAATGACATAGGATATGTGGCAAGGCAGCACAGGGTGAATAGAACATTTAATAAGTCCTGAGAACTTGGAAAAGGTAAAATGGTTTTGGTTAAGGTAGAAGAACAGTACCGGCGATGCTAGAAAGAGCAGAATGACTGTCACCTCATAGAGCAAAAGGGCACTGGTGAGACTTGGCCTGAAAAATTGTTCTAGGGAGTTATTCCAGTTACTGTCCTGCATAACAACTCCAAAATTTGAGGCTCAAAACAGTAATGGTCATTTTATTACCTCCCATGGTTTCTGTGGGACAGAAATTGGGGAAGGGCTCAGCCGGGTGGTTCTGGCTCAGGATTTCTCATGTGGTTGCCGTCAGGCAGTGGCTGGCGCTGGGAAAGTGGGGCTGGAGAAGCTGGGGGCTGGATGAGTACCTCCCACTCTCTTCACATAGGCTCAAAGCTTCTGCATGTGATGTCTCTTATTGGTTAGTTCAGGCTTCCTCACAGGGTAGATATTTGGAGAGGGCCATTGTCACATGGTGGGTCCCCCAGGAAGTAGACTCTGAGATGGAAAGAGCATTCAGAACATTTACTGGGGGGATGCTATTGGACTCAATATCTGTGGACGAGAGGAGAAGGAAGCAGGATTGAGCAGTGGGAGAAACTGGCAATGTAGAACCCTTGGGGAGCTCTGGAGCTGGGACGAATGAGCTTTCAGAGTCAGTCTAGGTTGGGACAGAGGGCTGGCTGGCCCTCACTATACGTCTGTTGAAAGAGGTATACCTCGGGCAGGCACTATTCTTCAGCTGCGGTAACACCCTACAGGACCCCCTACAAGGGCTGACAGCTGAAGACTGGCAGCACTCCCAGCACTGGGGGAGGAAGCCCTTCATTCCTGAAGGAAAATCTGAGTGGTGCATTACTGCGTTCGCCCTGGCAGTAGAGGTTCTCCTGTTACAACCTGGTGCTGAGGAAGTCGGGGGATAAATACTCCAAGCTCTCCCTCTTCCAGACACCCCAACTCCTGGAAGTCCTCACCCCCAAACCCAGGAAGTCATAGGACTCTGGTTTTGAGTCACAGAGCAGGGTGGAGTTGAGTGGAGAGTGGATCTGGTGGGCAAGAGGAGAGATTCCGTAGCAGTAGAGGACTTTAGTTTTTGAACCTTAAAGTCACGTCGAGTTAAATAATATCCTGATGAAGACTTCCGATTGGTGGATTTCTGGCGTGTTCTCAATCATGCTCTTCCTCATTCCACTCCTTGCTCCTTTGCTGTCATCCACTTCCGGATAACTTAACCTCACTCTTCATTCTACCATTAAATTGCCTCATTACTTCAGCTTAAAACATGTTCTAGTTCACGAGGTTGGCTTTTCTCCTGAAGATATTCCATCTTTCATCCCTCGTTTAGCTCCATACATCCATCTGCCAGCCTGGTGAGATTTTCTGAGCACCAGCCCCGTGGGGATCCTTTCCTCCCTTGGCTTCTTCTTTATCCTGGCTTCTTAATTAGACCAGAAAGAGGTAAGTTTCAAGGTCTTCAGGTAATGCAGATGAGAGATGACAAGAGGGGTGGGGACAATAAGTATGGGGGAAAAGACCCACTTTGGTGCTCTCTGTCTATGCTTATTGTGGTGTACTTTCTGTACTAGCCAATGGCAAGATGAATTCATGGCCTTTCCTCACTTTTAGTATTGCCAGTGTACTCTCCCGTTCTGTCTGATGTATTCTGATACAAAAGCCTTACCATTTTTTTAACCCCAATCATCTCTTCTTGAAACTCTTTGGCTTCCATATACATCACCCTCCCCCCCCCCCGCCCCCAATTCACCTTCTTTTCTGCCTGCTCCTCAGTTTCTTTGACCATTTTGGTAGACAATCCCTCTCTTCTCTTTTTTACCTCAACAGTGTTTTGCTCTCCTTTGCCTGAAAGTCTTCTTATTGTACATGCTCTGTGAATGTCTTATTTTTTTCTTATAACCTTGACTACCACTCCTATGTGGATGATTCTTAAGTCTGCACTCCTTCCCTGAACTCTCTTTAGGATTCCATTTCAGAGTTCCAGATTCTGCCGGGGCGATGGGATCAAAACAGAACACTTCTTCCCAAACTGGTACTAAAATGTGTTTTCAGGTTTCTTTTTAGCCCTTTTCCCCCTACCCTTATTTTTCAATTCCTCCTTGAACTGTTCATCAGTCCATGTTGGTTCAGTTTTCATATCATCCTGGCTTCCTTTAGCCTGATTAAAACTAACAAATAAACTTTAACTCCAAATCGCCCCCTAGAGATGTCATTTCTTTTCAAAAGCTTTCCCTCTCCCCGTTTTCCTCTTCACAGATTTTTCTTTCCTGGTAATGCAAAGGAAACACTTAGCTAGGAGAAGGCAATCATTATTTTTGTTTTCCTTTAAAGTAATTAACATGCTAAATACCAAATATCTACATTTTAAATGTAAGCCTATTTGAGGAGCTGTGTGTCTCAGTGAGGGGGCTGGAGAGGTGGTGGTGGTGGAGTGGTGAGGAGTTAGTGGGAAAACCCAAGTTCTCCAATGGGATAAACTGGAAAAACAGCCAACACACAGCTCTGACAGGGGCTGGACTAATTCACCCACTTCTTCCCCAGATTACATGGAATTTCTTTGGGTATTTATCCTGAGAATGGTGTAAAAATGAAAAGGACCGAATTTAAGCAAGAACTAAGAAAAGTCAGAGTCTCAGACCAAAAAAATAATAATAATAATAATAATAATTCTTATCCAGCTCTTTTCTATCCTTCATTGACAGACATATAAAAGCACTTTTTGCCTGCAGACTCCCGTGGACACCTACCAAAGGGAAATTAGAGAGGTATCGCAGTGCCATTATGCGAAACGATGTCTGACTTTCATTTGGCCAGCACTATTCTTCCTCCAACGTCTAATTGTTGATTATAGCAACAACTGCCTCAGTAACAATTCCTCCAGGGTAGTTTTGTGTACAGGTGCCTAACTTACATACTTCACCCCACTGCTTTCAAAATCGTTCATTCCTTTGGTGGAAGTTAAAATATCACCTTTATTCTGCTTTTCGTTCTGCACCAGAAGCCTGTTCCCCAGCAGGGCAGTGCCACGAGGGCATGCTTTTTATGTCACGTGCACGTTGCTGTGCACCTTGGCTGCAAAACAAGGGCTGCGCTTTAAGATGGCCAAGAGTCGGTGCATGCTGTGTGATGAATTACCAGTCTCGCAACTTGGGCACGTAAGAAGTATGCTTTCTATCTCCCTCTGATACAAAAACAGAAAAAAAAACAAAACTAAACCCCAAAACAAACCCAACAGGCATCGAAACCATCCATCCGAACGCCTAGGGGAAAGCGCGCCAACCACACAAAGAAAAGGAGGGGGGCCACTGGGATTCAAAATCATTTCTCCCGGACGAACACCCTCCTGGACCTATCGGAGTTAACT
>PVJL010012980.1:0-34345 GCA_004026885.1 Lyroderma lyra | reverse complement strand
GCTATCCCAGCCTCCTCCTGCACTTGTCATTCGTACAAGTACAATTAGGAATGATTTTCAAATTAGAAGTCACGTTTTTCTAAGTGATGCTCCCCCTACATGAAGTCAACAGACCAGCCCTCTGTCCTTTTTAAAAATATTTGCCAGACACTTGCATCTGTGAAGATTAAAACTGCTTCCCCTCAAAGAGCTGTCTCTTTGAAAAGCCCTCGAATGTGGGGGGTTTGTCTGAAACGCGTGTGCTTTGCTCCAAAGAGCCTTGAGAAGCAAGCCCCGTGCAGACATTCTCGCTGCTCACTGCTTTCATAGATGCGTTCACGTATACTGCTCTCCGTCACACTTCTGCATAGCAAGGCACTAGACACACCTTTCATGGGGGTTGACCTTGGAAGGAAAACTGTGAGCTAAGCAACCTCCCAAGCCTGTCTCCAACTTCCTGTTTTCCTAAGGGACCTTCTCTCTGATAATGAACCACAAGTCATGATCAGTAAAAATCCCTGTATTCCCAACTCACCTAACAAACCTGCTGTTTACACACCAGTACCCGATACACAGCCGACTCTACTTACCTGTGAGAGGGGAAATACCAGCATTCACCATTGGGTTGCATTAAGGCTCTTGTGTGGTCAGAGGTGTTTCTACAACTTTTAGAAAGCGACTTTCCCTTTATCTTAGACACACTGCGAATTCCTCCTGTTTCCACCCTGCTCCCTGACGGTTACTGTTAACGTAAAAACATTAACCTACTGTTATGAGTTTGTCAATATTGAAAATATAAAAAGATCTGGCTCTACGTAGACACGTCTTTAAGTCTACTTTTATATCTTCTCTCTGTCCACTGTCCAGTTTTAAGGAGACATTTTAGACCTTAAAGTGGATTGATTTTTAAAATGTCATAAATGTAGTTTCAAGACTTATTAATTTGTTTCATGACATTAACAAGTTATATAAAACTGTTGTATTTATTTCAGTGCTAATTGCTCTGATACCATAACTCACTGACTCCAAAGTTTTACATATATCTGTGAATTGCCATAGATATCTAGATTGACGTGCGTATATATGTACATGTATGTGTATGCATGTATGTAATTGTTGGCAGGAACAATGTAGGTCTGCTATACTTTCCAAGCCACTAAATGTCTCAGACCATCTTGCTGTTATGTATCTTCAGAGATGAAAAATTATCCAGCCAGAAGCAGGTTTCTTGAGTTAAATATTTTTCTCAACTATTGGAGGTGCTTCACTTATTTTCTAGGTTTCTAGTATTACAGTCCATATACAGCTAGCTGTATGTATGTAATTGTCTTTAAGAGTATTAATATATTACATAAATTGCAAACATTTCTGTAGGTTATTGTTGCTCTTTTAACTTTGTGTTTATTATACCATTTGCAAAGTCAGAAATTTTAAATTTACATATCGTCCAACTGAAAATCCTTTTCCTTACAATTTCTGGGCTTATTTTTGTTCCAAGAAAGCTCTTCTGTTAAGAACACTATGAATATATGCTCATAGATTTTCTCCTAGGAATTATTCCATCTTTAATTCCTTAACTCAGAGGGAATCAATGTTTTTCTGTTTCTCTTTTTGATTTAAAACAACATACACTTAATCAATCATACGGGTCTGTAGCAGAAACATGGACCTAGGTCTCATCGGGCTAAAATCAAGTTGTTGGTGTGTCTCAACGGGCAGAATCCACAGGGTCCAGCAGAAGTAACGCCCTTCCATTTGCGCTGGCACTCGATACCAAACCGTTTATTACAAAATCATAAGCGTGTGATTCTGCAGCATGACACTACTAACTACTTCAGAAAGGGCATTACTTCTGCGGACCCTGCCCTCCCTCACTCACTCTGACCGTTGGCCGAGTTCAGGGCCTTGCAGCTCTAAGGCAGGTCCCAGTTTCCGTGCTGTCAGCTCAAGGCCATGGGGAGCTTTGGGCGGCCACCCCTGTGCCTTGGCGAGGGCCTACTTCCTGCCTTCAAAGCCAGCAACTGGGGCTCAGCTTGTCTCATCCTTCAAACCTTCAGCCTATGCTCCTTCTGCCCTATGGTGACACCAGAGTTCTTTTTTCTCTCCAAATGGACAGCTATTCTAAATTTGAAACACCAAATCTTATCACATACTGAATTATCAAATACAGGTGGCTCTCCTTCTAAATGATTTCTTCTTTATTACGGCTCTTTTACTTATTTACTGTATGCCAAGTTCAATGACTATGCTTGAATAAATTATTTCCAGTAACGTTAACAGCTTGGTGTTGTGTGCTGATGAGCATGGAATTTGGATTCGCCAAATGACGTAGGGGCCCTGCCTGCCACCTCTCAGGCACACTCCTACTTTTCTCCTCCCTACGTGCTCGTGTCCCATTACTAAGCTGACTCCCCTGCTTTTTCTGGTGTTCCTAATTCTCATTTTCACACATGCCTTAGAGCCTTGGCACTAACTGATTCTCCAAAACCTGGGATGCGCCTGCCCCATCATGGCTTCCTCCATTACCTGCTCCAGACTTCTGCTTAAACGTGCCTTCTTCATCCGGGCATGCCTAACCCCCCATTTAAAATTGCAACCCGGCCCCCATTTGCCTGTTCCTAAACTGTTGGTCTCCATGCTGTTGCTTTCTCTATCCCCTTCTAAAAATATATTCTTCATCAGGCTTATTTTTATGGCCCATCTTGCCTAACTGAAATGGAATCTCCACAAGGAAGGGCAGGAAGGTTTGCCTGTTTTGTTCTTTAATGAGCCCAGGTACCTAGAAGGTGACCACATCTGAGAAGTGAATGAATGCATGTGTTTTCTAGTTCAGAAGCATGCTTTTGTGATTTTATTGGAGACGAAGCATCCTTACAATGACCAATGTTTCCATCCAGGGAAACCAGACACATTTCCGTTGGTGGATGTCTTCTTTACATTTTTCAGTACTACACAACAGTTGCTTCTTTATTTAGCCTGCCTGAAGGATGTAGCCAACCCTCATCCCTCCCTGTGGCTCCCAGCAGCTATGCTGCCCATCCGTGGGGCCTGTCATAATTATGCTGGGTATGTCATGTTTTAGGAGAATGATGTTTAGGGGTCATTTAACTCCAATTTTTACAATGAAAAACACTATCGATTTTTTTGTATGTTTATCTTTTATCTAACCACACAACTCAAATCTAAGAATTTTCAGGTGATTTTCTTATGTTTTAAGATAGAAGAATTTATTGCATAGTAGTCATCGTCTCTGAAAGAATACTTATCTGTTATTTATTTTCTGTCTCCTTGCATTGACAAAGACATCCAGGCTAACACTGAATGAGAGCAGTAGTAATACCAGGCCTCGGTAACTTTGCTTCCGACACGAATGGCTCTAATTCCTGTGTTTCTCTATAAAAGATGACTGATTTCTGATACAATATGTATGTTCATGACAGTGATTTTATTCATTGTTTTGCTAAGATTTTTCATTACTGTACTGTATGTTAAATTTTATCAAATCCCTTTTTAGTACCTAGATTTGGTAATTTTTTTTCTCCCTTGCCCCAGAGGCCAACAAAACTCAGTGCTTGTTTTTAGAAATAGTTTTATAGGACACAGCCACACCCACTCATTTGCATATTATCTATGGATGCTTTTGTGCTACTTTGGCAGAGTTGAGGATTTGCAACAGAGATTTGTTTTCTCACAAAGCCTAATTGATTTGCGGGTCTCGTACAGAAAATGTTTTTGGACTCCTGTTTTAGCCTAGTTGTACACATATTAGGTTAATAAAATGACCAATGTTTAACCATTCTTACATTACTTTGATATAAACACTACAAGATCACAGTATTAATTCTTTGAATATTTCACTGAGTTTACTTGCTAATGTTTTCTTTGGCTCTTTAAGCCCTCAGTGAGACCAGTCTACCAGTATTTTTGGTCCTCCTGTCAGGTTCTGTAATCAGTATTAGGTTGCTTTGGTAGAAGTAAATTGGGAAGGTCTCCATCTGTATTCATCAGCCAGGGCTGCCATAACAGTGCCACAAACTAGGCGGCCGAAACAACAACCACCGATTTCTTCCAGAGTCCTGGAAGCCAAAACCAAGATGCAGACTGCATGGGTTCCTGTTGAGGAATTCTCTTCCTGGCTTTTTAGATGCCCACCTTCTTGCTGTGTCTCCACACGGCCAAGAGAGCAAGCGAGTCTCTTCTCCTAAGGACACCAGTTCCATCAGATCGGGGCCCCATTCTTAGGACCTCATTTCACCTGAATTACCTCTTCAAGATGCTATCTCCAAATACAGACGCGTTGGAGAACAGGACTTCGACGTGTGAACTGGGGACAGGATGGGGGGCTATAATTTAGTTCACGCACCATCATTTTCTATACTCCGGAAAATATTAAATAACTTCATAAACTCACCAACAAAAATCTGTTCTTGCCTGCCTCCTTTGTAGGATGTAGATCCTGGGTACCCTTTCCAGCTGACTTTGTGGATATACTGATTTCTGAATCAAATTTGGTAAGTGATATTTCTCTAAATAATCATGCATTTAACCTGGATTTCTACATAGATGTGAACTTTACACAGCACTATTTGTAATTTAAAAATCTCTTCCAGATGAGGGTATTAGACATTTCCTATTCCCTAGCTGACTTTTCCTTTTTCTTTTTTTAATGCAAACGAGTCAAAATCTGATCTATTTTATTGGTCCTTTTACGTATGTAGCTCTTGCTGATTTTGCTGCAGTCTCCTTTTTTTGCTTTCTAATTGATTCATTTCTGCTTTGATCTTAATTCTTTTAAATTTCTTGTCAGCTATTTTACTGTTCTTTTCGCATTATTGACCTGAATACTTATTTGATGCTGTTTTTTCAGTCTCAGTGGAACTACTAAAGACTAGGATTTTTTTCTTTTGAGGTTTTTTTGTTTGTTTTCCTGCATCCTGTACACTTTAATAAGTACAAGTCTCATTAACAGTACTTTCACTGCTGTCTTCCTCTTTGACCTAGAAATCACGAGAAGGTTTACCTTATGATTGGTTAGACTGTATTATCCTCAGATGCGCCTTGGACTGTCCAACATGGTAGCTGGAAACCACATGTGGGTACGGAGCATTTGAAATGTGGCTACTCTTTTTTTGAAAGGTGCTGTAAGTGGGAAATACACTCCAGATTTAGGTTTATTATAGAAAAATAGGTAAAATATCTCATTTATACTCTTCATGTTAAGTACATGTTGAAAATAATAATCTATTGGGTTAAATAATTAAAATTCACCTATTCTTAAAAACCTTTTTATCAAACACGGTTTCCAATACATTTAAAATTGCTAGGCGACTCAAATCTGTGTCTCTCCTAATATTTCTGTTGGAAGAGCTGATACCTACTGTTCTTTGTTTTTCACTTAACATGGTATCAATAGCACAGGCGCTTTGCATGCCACAAAGAATTCTTCAAGATTATCATTTTTAACTGGAATTCAACATTTTATCATTTGGATACTGTATTTACACTATTTTAAAAACCTCTTCTTGCTTTACATTTTCACAACACTCAGTTTTCCTAGCTATGGCAATTAGGTTCTGCTGTTTACTCAGCAAACATTTCATGACAACCCACCTGCTCCTAGTTCATTTGCTCCTTTCTGCATTCCTTCGTTTTTCTTTCCTTTTTCTTTCTTGCATTCATTTAGCAAATACTGTTGAGGGCCCTAATGGCCATTATAGGCCAATTATTAAGCATGATTGCCTCTGGGGCAGACTGCGTAGGTTCAAATCCCAGCCCTGTCCCTTAGCGGCCGCATAACTTTCGGCAAGTTGCTCAACTCCTCTGGCATCAGGTTTCTCGGTATCAGACGAAGACTATCGTGGTATTTACCTTACAGGTTGTTGTGAGGATTAAATGGGATGTCATTAACTTTATGAACCACATTGAATACTGCCTAGCACATCCTCAGCACCACCTAAGCCTAAGTTATGGTCAGTACCTGACACCCAGTAACGGTGTAGCAGGGAAGACAGGCAGCCAAGTTCCCATGGCCGTGCTACATGTTAGGAAAGGACAATCTCTCAGAGAGAAACCAGTTCACAAGATGTGTCCTGCCCTCCAGTAGTTCACAGTCTGTTAGGGGAGAAGGACACGGAAACAAGTCATCCCGATGCCATCGGTTAAATACTAGAAGTTACGTTCAAAGCGCTCTGGCACACAGAAAGGGTGGCCTCGCCACCCTGGGGGTTCACAGAAGCCATGTTCCCTGAGCTGCGCCTTGGTTTAACTCCCTTTCTGTGTATACTCCCTTTTTGCGTGTATAGACTCTTGGAAGAAGTAAAATAAAATGCCTCGCATGTCACGAGTTAGCCGGTGGTGAGACTACGTGGCTGCATTTGGAAGAGAGCAAACTCCCTCGGCCTCTTCTCCTAGCACGTGGAGTGGAGGCGTGGGGGTACTCAGCCGACAAGGGACCAGCTTCCCCCAGATGCGTGAACAGAGCGCCGAATTCGTGCAGACTTACGTCCTTCTATCGCAGAGGCCTTATTATCAAGCAAAATGATAACGTGCACCGAGAATAAAACAGTCCACAATTTCACCAAATAAAGGAGGAAGGCTTTCCTTCACAATAAAAAAGAACTTAAGACATCGACTATGAGCACAAGAGAGCTACTGGGAGTTAGAGCGCGCAGTTAACTGGGGAGACGAAATGCCCTTGCTTCAGAGCGAGAAAGAGCAACGTAACACCTGCATCTGATAAAACTGCTACTTACCCTGTTAAATTATCCAATCTAGGCGTAACATTGAGGTGACTTTGTGTGTTCCCGTTTTTTCCTAGTGATAAGAACTGTACTTAAAACAACCTTTCTCCCATTCTTCAAGCCTTGATGCCGCCAAAGGAAGAGTCAATTTACTGGGCGAAAAACAATTTGACTAAATGCCTGCCTTCACACTGCAGAAAATACGCCAGCGAACTTAAAGTTTCTTTAAAGTCAGTTGTCATCTTTGTTCTCTTTTCATACCATGTCTAATTAATTAATTACTAGGAGCCAACTCTGAAACAAAGAGAAGAAATGCCCAGTAATGAAAGGGATAAAGCTTTTGATTGAAAGCGTGTGATTCAATGTCCCTTTAACACTGCTTAGTCCTTCAGTTAATCATGAGGATTTCATTTGTATTTCTTCACCTTTTCCTTGGGAAGTCATCAAGATGTTTGTATGCCCAGAGTAGTGACAACAGCCTTTAGCTACCCTGCATGCAAATTTATGTTGCTGTATTATGACAGGTGGAATGCGTTGTGTATCTAACTCCCACTGCACACATCTGTCTTTTTTCCCCAATTTATAACAATCACAAAAAAGGATGTAGTAAGGGACCTACTTATTCTATAATTTTTGTGTGTTTTCATTTATTTTGTAGACTCATTTCCAATTTAGTTATACTGCCAGCTCTGCTATGATTTATAGTTATAACTTCTGTGTGTTTGGGTATATGTTTCTATCTGTGTGAAAAGGCTCTGATGAATGTAGGCTATGTTTCAAAATTAAAATCCTATGTTATTTGCAAGTATTTAATACACTAAAGACATTTTTAACACAATTGCTGCTTGGGACAAATACAAATTTCTCTTAAGGCAATGCTGAGTGATGAAATTAGAAATGCACGTATGTAATTTGTCCAACTATGTCACCAAGCAGTGCTGTGTTGATTCGATGTCTCTCTCACCCTGGAATAACTATTATGAGAGAGAGAAAGGTCAGGTCCAGTGGTTCTCAACAGTGATCCCCTCCAGATATTTAGCCGTATCTGGAGACACTTCTGCTTATCACAACTAAGGGGCAGGTACTACCGGCATCTAGTGGGGAGAAATGCCAGGGAAGCTGATGAGCTTTCTGGGGTGCACAAGGCTGCCCAGCCCCACTGTAACAAAGCATCTTCTGGTCTCACTGCTCACAGTGCCAAGGGTGAGAAACCCTGGTCTTGTGTGAAGAATACAAACGCCTTTCACGTCCTTTGAGTGTGGATGTACATATTTCTCCAGGCTGTAGCCCTTGTTGGAGCTCCCCAAACCATGTCCCTGACTCAGTAGATAAATGCGAACCGCTCTGGCCTGCTCAGTCCCTGGGAGTCCTGAGAAACAAGGGCCTGCACCCTCGGCGGTGCACACATGCACGCACGCACGCAGAGCACGCGCACACTCCCACCGCCCTCCGTGACCCCCCACAGAGCCTGCCCCGCTCTCACCAACACCCGGGCGGTCCCAGAGTTCCCGTAATTATGCGGACTCGCCCCCAGCGTGCCCCTGCCATGCTGGTTCACTGCGGCTTTTTCATGAACCCGGTGGGAGGGGCCGTGGGGGACGAGGGGCGTTAAATGGCACCCCTGTGAGCAGCTGCCGACTTGCCAAGCCGGCTGCCATGCCTGCCAAGCAGCTCTTGTGAGCCCCGGCTTTGAGCGCCCTTCCCATGTGCGTCCTGTGGAGATGTGGGGGTGCGCGGCCCCTTCAGGAGGTTTGCTTTTCCTAGTCTGCCATTCCAAAAACAAAAACACCCAACTGTCCCACCTCGGTGACGCTGTGTCCCTGAGGCTAACTCTGCTGCCTGGGGGTGGCGGCTGCCCCTCCACGTTTGGGGTACACATGAGTATCCCCTTTGAAAAGCACCAAGGGAGCGGGCTAGACTTTACAGTCTGGGTGTTTACAGAGAAAAAAATCATGGAGGAAACAGAGACGTCCTGCAGCTGCCTCGACTCCCCCAAACCCCAGCCTGCTCCCCAGGGCCACTCACCCGACACCTAACCACCAAGCGATTACAGCGGCACCGCATCCCCGGGCAACAGCTACGAGGAGGGAGGGAAAAGAAACTCTCGTTCTCTGAATTCCTCAAAGACTGGGGGTTCGGGGGCAGGTGAAATGATCTCCCATAAGAGTGAACTCAAGGAAGGATGAGGTGACCTGGACGGGAAAGGTCACAGGAGGGACAGCAATACGCGACAAGCCTCCACGGCCCACTTAACGCAGAAGGAGCAGGGGCCACGTCACTCTGGGCCGCTGTGCCCAGACGGGGCCTCGGGAATCTTCTCCACGCAGAAACGCCGGTGGCCGCCCCCGCCCCTCGTCGGGCTGGCATCTGAGCCGAGCGGTGCCCTCTGGCCTTGGCCGTGGACTCGGAGAAGTCACTCCGAGAAGTCACAGCGGTCTGCAGAGAACAGGCTAACGAGGTCAGATCCCGAGGGCGGGACAGCGATTTCAGGTGGTGCCGTGACACCGTGCAAACCAGCGACAGGAAAGAATTCAGAGACGGGCAAAGCGTGCGAGCGGCAAGACAGAGGGGGCCTCATCAGAACGAGCGGGACCAGCAGGGGAGGGGCTGGTGTGGGGGAGAAGGGAGGTGTGTCGTTTCAGAGTCGTGTACCCACTTCTTCCCGACACCCCCGTCCTGGAGCCCCCCACGCCTCCGTCTCACCTCCCCCACCTTCCCTTGTGTTGTTTGTACCCTCTCGCTCTGACACCACCCTCCCCGAGACGACTGACAGCAGGACTGTCGTAAGAATAAGAGCTGTGTCATCTATGACCACCTCCAGCTTCTGCAAACGGAAAGTTTATTAGCGTCAGGGATTTTAGCTCTCAGTTCCCTGAGGACAATAATGATGGTACACAGTCACGGCTGGCACTCCGGGGCATCCCACAGGCTAGAGCGACATGCATGAACCTCACCGCGCCCTCAGCAGCACCCTGGAGGACAGATACTACGGACACCCCGCTTTGCAAGAGAGACTTGGTCGTGTCGCGCGCCAGGATCGCCTCCCGAGAGAGCCCCAGTGCTTCCCGGCTCTGAAGTGCGCAGCGTCACTACAGGGCTCTTCGCTCCGGCAGAGGACAGGAATCGAACCCAACGACTTACTGGGATGAGACGCAGGTGTGTCGGGAGCAGGCAGGAAGCCAAGAGGTGCGCGTGCACGGGGGTGCGGAAATCTGTGTGAGGGGGTTTTCCTACTCACCTCCTCCTCCAAGGGCTGAAGGGGAAAAGGAAGCTCCACGTCTAAGGGTGCGGGACCCCGAGGGGGTCCGTGTGGGCAAGAGCTGGCTGACAGTGACGAGGTGAGCACACACCTGGGAGACGTGAGGCGCTTTAGCTCAGGGTCAGCTGCTTGCTTGGGCCCAGGGCCATTGCCTGAAGAGCCCTGTCCCAGGCGTGATCCCCTCCCGCTGGCCCTTCCTGTCGGGGGGACTGGCAAAGAGGCCTCTGCTGCTGCACCACGGCGTGGCTCGCACGACACCTCCCGGAGGGGACACACACCTGCCGCCGCTTCCTCTGCGCACGAGCCGCCCTCGACAGAACGCGTGGGGATGGCACGGGGCCGCGTGGGGACGGCAGGGGGCCGCGTGGGGACGGCAGGGGGCCGCGTGGGGACGGCACGGGGGCCGCGTGGGGACGGCAGGGGGCCGCGTGGGGACGGCAGGGGGCCGCGTGGGGACGGCAGGGGGCCGCGTGCGCGCAGGCGCCTTCAGCACGCACGTACGGTGCTCTCGGCCTACTTCCTTGGGGTTTCCTCCCTCCAGCTCACCCGACTGTAAGGACACAGTGTGTCACACACACAACGTGCGAAATGCGTTGGTCGGCCGTTTGTTATTGGCAAGGCGTCCAGTGAACACGAGGTTACGAGTGGTCAAGTTTGGGGGAGTCAAAACTTACATGTGGATTTCCCACTGCGCCAGGGGGTCGGCGCTTCCTCACCCCACACGCTGTTCAACCGTCAGCTGTGAAGTCACCTGACACCCTCCCCGGTCATCACCATCGCTTTCCTCAGTCACGGCTGCCCCCCAGGCCACCACCACTGAAACGACCCTCCGAGCCCTGCTGTCTGCAAGCAGCCCGGCCTCCCTGCGAGGGGGCTTCCTCTGCCAACGCCGGCAGCGACACTCCAACGTCTAAGGGCACACGGGGAAACGCCCACACACCGGCCGGAAACAGAAGTCACAGCACACCACAGAGAGGCTCCTCATGAAATGACGTCACCACCGCCTGCTGCCGGCTCCCAGCGTAACTCGAGCTCTCTCATTGCAGGAGGCGGTCAGGAATCCTGCCCCCGGGGTCCTGGGGGACACGGTCGTTCTAGTCCAGCTCGTCAGGTCTTGTGGGGAGGTCATTCTGATGGTGTCAATCAGGAGACCCTTTTTACGTCGTAAATTCACAGTCACTCGTGATTTCCGTACAGCCCCTCGTCCTCGGAGCCCGCGTGTGACAGCTCTTTCCCATACAGGGTGTTGCAGAGCGCCTGCTACGGCTGCAGCACTGTCTTTGCTAGCTCCGCGAGTTCTAGCGTGGTGTCATGCTTGACTCCAGAAAATATTATTATAAGCCCTGGAATGAGAAACCCAACAATGGAACTAGCTCATTTCAATTGCCCGTGAAGCTATCGCATTTTGAGGAATAAAACTTGGTAAGTTTTCATTTTAATCAAAAACAGTTACAGTACCAGGGTGCTTGTCTGAAATGCTAATTTCCACCCGTGTGGATGCTGCCGGGTAATGGCTCTCTCATCCATGAGTTAATTATAAAACTAGAGCTACCCTAAGAATGTCACATGGCACCCCTCACACTCTCTGCCAGTGATAACTCTGTTCCATCAACTCTGAGCTTAAAGGACGGAAGTGAGGAGCTTTCACGAGCCAATTTTTAGAACATGTCGCCTGGAAAGACCACAGAGGGCTTGCTGGGGCCCAGGTGTAGCCCGCGGGTAATCGGCTCAGTGTGCCACCTCACGGGGACGACTTCCAGGGACAAACTCGTCCTGACCCTCTTTCAGGAAAACCTGCCCCCCTCCCAGCCGAGGCGCAGCCTGAGCCTCTCAGCCCGATCGGCAAGTCTGAGGTGGTTTTCTAACCCGACGTTCTCTCTTGAATCTGGATCAGGGACCAGCCCTGCTCGGTGTTAAATGTCCTTCCGGCCTTTCCTCTTCTTTGTCCCACGAGTGTCCCCCCGAATCTCCCCAACGTGGAGACAGAACCTCCTGTCACCGGCTCATGCGCGGAGTAGTTCCGTCACTCACGAGCTTCCGAAGTGACTTCCCGGAGGCGTCTTCGTTCCTCCTGCAAAATCCCTCTGCCTCTGACCTGCCCTCTCATCGCAGGGGTGACGTGCCTCCTGGTCCCAGGTTCTGTCCACACAGAAGGCAGGGACCGCATGGGGTGTGTGCACCAGGGAGCCAGAATCGGGGTGCGGGCTGGGGGGACGGCTCCTTAGGTTTCCCCAGCTCACCCGCATGGAGCCTCCCCGAGCCTCCCGCAGCACCGACACTGCACGCGGGCGAAGGCGGCACGAGGCAGGCGGCCGCCGCCCCAGCCGGGAACCAGGCCACTGCCGTGCCCGTCGGCCGCCTTCCGGCACCTTCGCCTGCCCGTCGGCTCGGCACCCCTCCAGGCTGCCGGTGCTACACGCACCCGGTCCTCAGCCAGCCTCCCGGGAGGGTGCTCGATGTCGGCGGGAAGCCCCTCGCTGCACACGAGCTCGGCGCCCAGGCGGGCCCGCACCGCCACGCCGGCTCAGGAAGCCAGAACGCGGCTGCAGGCGGCGTCTCGCCAGCAGGGCTCCAGGCCGACCGAGGGGAACCAGCCGCAGCAGCGAGCACGCCCAGGGGGCGCCGCGCCCCGGAGAGGTCCCCCCACACAGGCGGGTGGCGCGTCAACCACCCAACGGCTGCGCCTGGGGCGTCCGGGTGTGTGTCCCTCCGGTGTCACAGCAGGGCCAGAGAGCCTGACTCCGCCTGCCCCACCCGAGACTCGTGGAATGAGAGACAGAGCAGGGTCAACACGGTCAAGTCCTTTAACCGCGCGAAGCCTCAGTTTCACCATCTTTAAAACGGGAGTCAGTTTGATCACGACGGAGCATCATTTGTGCGGATCAATGAGGTAACATGTCAGAGCTTTAACACCAGACATGGCGCCAGTTACCACATGACAATGACCTCCTGCTCCCCTCCCCCTCCGTGTCGCAGCCAAAGCCAAAGCCACACTGTTGCTGGGACGCAGGGGAAGGCAGGCAGCCTGGGAAGCTGGCCAGGCTCTGTCCCTGGAGGGGCTCCAGGGCTGGAGCGAACACGCTCACCGGCGTGTCCCTGAGCCCCTCGGGGCCATCGTTTCCAAGCCTGCAAAGCTGAGATAACCTCGTCTCTGTCGCTCTCACTAAGGACGTCGGTGGCAGCAATTCAAGGCTCTCAGGAGAAATGTGCAATGGGATGATCGTAAAACAGTAAATACCTTGCATCCCTGGCTTGTTTACTCCCAGAGCAGAGAGGACTCCTTGCAGCTCTGACTTCCAAGTCCTGCATAATCCACCACCCGTACTTTATAGCTTGGATTGGACTATTTATTTGGACTCTGCTACAGACTGCCTCCTACTGCTGAGCAGCAAGCAATCAACTAACACTCGATGGTCCTGGCATCACACCTGTGTGCTGGAATGGGCACGCTCCCCGGCCTGGCGCTCCGAAACCTCAGAAGTCTCCCCGGAGTCCTGAAGGCCCCATTCTTGCCAAACATTTTCTAGCACGTGGTTTCATGCCTCCTCAGTGACAAGAGCATCTTAGGATGCTCTCCTGTCACTGATGTGCAGGGATGTACTCTGGACACAGATGTGACTCATTCCAGTCCACTTACCAAGATGGACTTGGGATGAGAACATTGTCTCAGATTCATTATGAGTCGAGTGTCAATATTCAAATTTCCAGTAACATAGACATGGCGGTAACTAAAATGGGAATCGGATCCATGTTTCACAACTGTGAAGACGTGAAGGAGGAATAACTGTTTCCTGCACATAAACTCATCAAGGTTGGTAGGTTACAGTCTCTCTTAAGATGAATGAAGTTCATAAAATCAAATGATCTGCTGGGATCCTGTAGAGGAAAGAGCCCAAGAACACGGAGAATAATGCTGTAAGAGGACCCTGTTAATAAACCACCCTGCCAGAAAACACTCATCTGGACCAGGGTTGGCAACTATGGTCCAGCTTCTGCAAGCTTTTGCACAAAATGTTCACGGGAACATTTGCTTTCATGTGTCTAAGGCTGTTTTCTAACTTCAAGTGCAAAACTCATTAGTTACGACACAGACTGTATGGCTTGCAGAAACCTGAAATACTATTTGGCCATGTATTGAAAAAGGGTCTGGCCCCAATCTTGAACATTAATAATTAAATTACAATATATATTCAGGATAGTGCTGGATCTACATTTAAGTCACAACAGAATCGATTAAGGTAGAAAATGTGTCAAGAGGGGACAGGTGCAGCTAACAACAGAGTCCCAAAATCCATGAAGCAAAAACTCACAAAACTAAAGAAATAGAAGAAATAGACCATTCAACAAAAATAGAGACTTCGATACCCTACTTTCAATAATGGATAAAACAACTAGACAGAAGATAAACAAGTAGATTAAAGACTGGAATAACATTATGAACCAAGTGAGAAAATAGACACGTAAGGAATGCTCCATCCAACAACAGCAGAATACACATTTTTCAATGCACATGAAACCTTCTGCATGTGTTGGGCAATAAAATGTCTTTCAACTTTAGAATAACTGACATACAAAGTACTTTCTCCAACTATAATGGAATAAAATTAGAAATCATTCATAGAAGGAAATTTGAGGAATTCACAAATGTGTGGATATTAGACAGCATACTCCTAAATGCTAAGAGATCAAAAAATAAATCACAAGGGAAATTAGAAAGTACTTTGAGGTGAATGAAAATAAAAACTCAGCCGATCAAAAGTTATAGGACACAAGTAACACCGTGCTTAGAGGAAAATGTATAGCTGTGAACACCTATATTAAAAAAGAAAGATCTCAAATCAATACCTAACCTTATACCTAAAGATACTAGGAAAAATAAGAGCAAGCAAAGCCCAGCACCAGGAAGGAAGGAAATAATAAAGATTAGAGCCAAATTAAGTAAAATAGAAAGTAGGAAAAAGTAGAGGGGGAAAAAATCAGTAAGTAAAAGTTGATTCTTTGAAATGATCAACAAAATTGACAAATCTTTAGCTAGACTGACCAAGAATATCAATATGTACGTTTAACACAATCATCCTTTTGTATATAGGCGAGACTACTCTAAAATTAGTATGGAAAGGCAATGGAACTAGATAGAATGCTACAAATAATTCTGAAAAATAAGAATAAAGTAGTAGAATCATTCCATCAATTTTAAGATTCAGTAATACAGTGGTCATGGCTGTGTCTGGTGGCAGGACAGACACATCGATAAATGGAATAAAACAGTATCCAGGGACAGACTCAAACAAGTATAGACAACTAACTGGCTTTTGACGATGGTGTGCAAGCCATTCAATGCAGTGAGGGCGTCCTTTCAACACAGTACACATCCACGGGGCGAAAATGAACCTTGACCGAAACCTCACATATTATAGAAAAAATAACTCAAAATGGATCACAGAGTTAAATGTAAAATGTAAAGCTCTAACAGTTACAGAATCCAACATGGGAAAACATCTTCAGGACCTACGATTTCACGAAAAGTTGTCAGACATGACACAAAAAGAAGGATCTACTCATGAAAAAAAAAACAGATAAATTGGACCTCGCCAAAATGGAAGACATTTACCCTGTAAAGGTGCAGGGAAGGGAAGGCTCGTTACAGACTGGGGTGGGAGGAGGCATTTGCACACCACACATCCGACAAAGGGTTCACGTCTAGAGTAGATGAAGAACTCTCAAAACTCCACATTAAACTCCAACACTGGTACGGTGCTAGTGAGGGCGTGGCGAGACCAGATCACACATTCATTATCAGCATGTAAAATGGTACAGCCACGCTTGACAATGATTGGGCCATTTCTTTAAAAAAATAAAGAAGTGCACATAACACGTACCAAATGTCCCAGCGACTGTACTCCTGGGCATTTGTCCCAGAGAAATGAAAACCTAATGTTCACACAAAAATGAAGACATGATTGTTTGTAGAAACTTTATTTGTAATACTCCAAACTGGAAACAACCAAAATATGCCTTCGTAGTTGACTGGCTACACAAATTAAGGCCCATTCATACTGGGGCACACTTCAGCAATAAAAAGGAACTATTGCCACATGAACTTGGAAGCATCTCCAGGGCAGCATGCTGACTTTTTATAGGGATGGAACACAGATTAGCGGTTGTCACAGGTGATGGGTGGCAGCGCCGGTGGTGTGACTAAAATGGGTAACTTGAGGCGGGGGTCTTCGTGGGGATGGAATAATTCTTTATCTAAAACGATACATGCAAACACTGCACCAATGTCCAGTTCCTGGCTTGGATAGTGGGGTACAGTTACACAAAACAGACCCAGGGTGAAAGTTACAAGGGACCCATCTCTCTGTATTACCCTCGCACAGGCTTGCAAAGTGGCTGTTTCTAAATAAAAGCTGTAAAGAAGCAAATCCAAGGAGAACCGTTCACCCTGGTGGGATCAGATTTTCAACATGCAATTTTACTAACAACTCCGTTATTTAAAGCAGGCCTCAGGGCAAGGGCTACTTCTCCAAGTGCCGTGGTCCACTAGTTATTTATTTTATTAATCAGGCAGTCACCCCAAAATTGCTTGGCGGTCTGCCGCTGGAATGCAATCGACGGCTTGCACAGCCGTGATTTAAAGAGACAAGTTGCATGAGAATGATCTGCCTACCCTTCTAAACAACGTAAATCTAACGATCACATTACCTGCACGTCTCCTACGCCGCTACCTCAGGAGTGTCTGGGTGACTAGATCTCAAATACAATTGGAGATAAAAAGTGCAGGAAAATTGAAGCTGAGGAACTGCAGTACCTCAGCCTGATGAGATGAGCACAGAACTGCTCCGAATGACTGAATCAATGTCCCTATTGATAACACCTGATGCATAAAGACGTCTCTAGCAATCGATCTGTCCCACACCACAGATACGCCAAAATCAGAACAAAAGGAAAAACTTGTTTCTTGACCCTTTCTGCTTTTTAACTGAACCAAAGAGTTACTATCGTTTTCTACATATTCATTGAAAAGCTAAAACAAGGCTTAAACATTACTTACCCTCCTCAAATGTCTAATTTTATCATTAGGGATTTTTCCCAACAGGCTTTACTCTCAGTAAATCGGCGCCCACAGGGGTCCCTCCGTGAGGACCCCTGAAACCGAGCTCAGTGTTTTCATGTGTCCTCTGATGCCTGCGTTTCGTTCCAAACGCAGCCATTGGAACTGAGCCGTTACTGCTCGCGACACCACGACACTATGCTTCTGACAAGGAGACCTCTGCAGGTCGAAACACAAAGGGAACTCTCCTTGGAGAAAGGCTGTGAGAGAAGAGTAGGATGAAGGCATTTATTGAAAAACACGTTTGGTTTCCAGGCTGCAGGAGAGGTCAAATGAAGACACGCTTTTGCCCGCCTCAGGCGCTGATCTGGCCGTTGGCGTCTCTGAACCACCGCATGGAGCCATGGCCTGGGTTTAAGGGGCCCCTTTCTCGAACCCGAAGAAACCTGGGACTGGCCAAGGAAATCCGGCGTCTGGCAGTCAGATCGTAGCCCGTTAGTTGGTCATCACTTGCATAGGTGCAAAACCAAGAGAGGTTTTTCCACAGGTCTGGCCCATTGCCCCCTTGAGCCATGAAAAACAAAATCCCCCACCCACCGGCATCCTGTTGGCCCCCGAGTTCTGCTGAGCCAGCGACTTGGCAATTGGGATGCAGTTCCCCCCAACTGCAAGACACACACTCCCTCATTTTATCGGTCTTGCTGACTATCCTTCACATAACGGCTTTTTATTAGAATCAATTAGTGTCTTATCAAATTTTTAGTTAAGCAACTCTCACTTAAACTTACTTACTTACTAAGAACGCAAATCCCCAGTTCTGGTGGCCTGGTGTCATTACAAACGAACCACAGCACTGGCTCCAAATCGCTCGCCTCTGACTTCTGTCGACAGCCCGATGCGGCTTTGTTTTTACACCTTCTCTAGGTGAGGGTGGGGGGGGCTCAAGCTCTAAGGACTTGGGAACGACTCGTGGTTGCTACATGGATATTTGCTGACACTTACTCCCAAGCTGCACACCTGTGTGGAAGACGCGGGCAGGGCGGTGTGACATCTCAGCGCTGACCGTGACTCAGTCGTAGGAATGGCTTTCCAATCTTCCTGAGGCTCAGTCTTTTCATCTGGAAAGCACCGGAAACTACTATGTTGTCCCTTACCTGCAGTGAGTGCTCTACAAAGATCAGCTCCCTTTGTCTCTCCAGCAATCCCCACACGGTGGAGCACAGATGCCTCCGGCTTGCACCATAACGGAGAACGCGGGGACCAGGAGGAAAGGTGATAGATCGATCCTGATGCCTAATTTCCCAAACGCGGGTGCATGACATCTCTGGGTTGGTGAGACTTCTATTTGAGACACCAACTTGAAAGAATGATCATCTCAGAGGGTTTTGACAGCCAAATAGAACGTCTAGCTATCTGGGGTGTCTTCCCCACCCTGGAATGATAGTTTAACTCAGAATAACTAACTAGGTAAGCTATGGGAGTATCTGAAGGGAGCCCCGTTAGAGATTAAATATATCGGCAAACCTGTCTCAAATAAAGACAGTGTAAAGAAGAAAGTGACAATCACACATTGTCCTCCCCTTTAACGTCTTACATATGAGATCTATAAAAGTACAGCGTCGGCAAAACTAACGCCCCTTTTTTATGAGCTGGTAATCTACGCCGGATCTTCTATTACTACATCAGAAGCATGTAATTCTGTAACAGAACAATAGTGCACTCAAGCACACTTCAGGTGACATTTTAGGTGGAATGTTCACATTGCTGTCCACCTCGTGTGAGACATTCACGTGCAAGATCCAGTGTTAGATCTGCTGGACCCTGTATTTTAATAAAATGGGATTATACTAGATATTCCACTATAAATCAACACCATTTTAATGTCTCTATAATAATCTACTGCTTGGAGATACTAAAATGAATTTACCCATCCCACCCCCTTTACAATAACTTTACTTTGAAATAGTCCGACACACGAGAAGCTAAGAAATGAGTAGTTTCTGCTGCCCACACCTACTAATGGTAGTAACATCTCGCATCACTGTGATGCACTGTCCAGACCAGAAAACGGATGGTGCTATGATCAGTCCTCATTATTCATGGGCTCTGTGTTTGTGAATTTGTCTACTTGCTAAAATTTACTTGCAACCCCAAAATCAATACTCACAATGCCTGCACAGCGCAGTGAAAACTCTAAGTCACCCAGCATCGACGGTGCCAGCTGAGGTTAAACCCGGTGACACTCTGCCTTCGTGTTTAAGCTCTCGGACTGCAAACAGGTGTCCTTTATGTGGCGTATTTAGCACCACTTCTTGCATTTTTGTGCTTCTTGTTAGGGATTTGACTGTTTCAGGTGGCCCACAGGCATGATGCTGAAGGGCTGGCAGGTGTGTGTGAACGCGAACAGGCTGCAGAGCGCCTCGGGGTGCAAATGCACGTAAAATAAGCCCCGTCCCGGTGTGTGCGAACGGGCTGCTGGCCGTGCATTACGTGTTCATCAATCAGTGTTAGTAAAGGAACTGAGGGGTCTTCAAAGAGAAACAAACAGAAAAAAAGGTCACATACTGATCAGCTGATGAGAAAGCTGACCAGAGGCTTATTCCCCATGGGAGCAACGAGTCAGTGCTCATTAGCTTAGTGCTTTTGGCAACTACGTAGACCCTAACCACCTCGAGTACCAAGAATCAGCTGCACAGTGCTGGTGGGGGCGTAGATGGTACCACGACTAACCTTCCTCATAAACGGAAGTACACAGCTATCGTACCGCGCGGTGGTCGGACCCTGGGCATTTACCCCGTAGATATGAAAACTTATGTTGACACACGTAGTTATTCTGTTTTTACAGTCAGTCCCACCCACTGACACGCCAAAAGCAACCAAGGCTCAACTACAACAGGAGAGCACACACGAAACACTCAAGGGACACTCTGGAGCACACGCCCAGGAGAGCCACTGACCACACAGACACACACTGCCCAAGGCCACCGGGCCAAGACTGACAAAGAGATGCACCACACGGAAGCCGACCCCGAGAGGCGGCCAGAATGAGGAAACAAAGAATCACGTCCCCTGAAATAAAAGAACAGGAGAAACATCCAGAAACAAAACTAAACGACATGCAGGGCACTACCCTACCAGAGTTTAAAACGCCGGGGACGCTTTCAGACACGATGGCGGAGTAGGGAAGCGCTGTGCTCAGCGCCTCGCAGGACCCACGTCAACTACGACGAAACCACAGAACCACCATCGCTGGGAACCGCCTGAAGTCCAGCTGGACCGAGGTCCTGCACCCCAGGACACAGAGGAAGCCACCTCCGGGCTGCTAGGCTGGCCGAGAGCAGTCGGGCTGGTCCCACCCCGCGTGGGAACATTAAAAAAACAAAAAGTCTGTCCTGCCTGCAGAGGTCCCCACTGGGGGAGCAAGGGGTCCCAGCCCCACACCAGGCTCCCCAGCCCAGGGGTGCAAAGCTGGGAAAACAAGTCCCCACAGCTTCCGGCTGCGACACGCAGCGGAGACCGTGACCGAGTGGCCCGCGCGTGGACTTACCCGCCGGGGATGCGCTCGCTCCGAGCTCCAGCGCGGGGCAGCAGCTCGAAAGGTGACAGGGACAGACGGGAGGAGCGGAGCTGCCTGGCGTCAGGGCGAGGGCGGGAGGGGCGGCGTCCTCCCGGAAGGAGGAGCTGGCGGAGGCCCGCCCCTCCCTGCGTGCAGACGCAGGTGGATGCCCTATCTGAGTCGCCATCAAATTGGCTATCGCCTTTCACTGGCCCCGCCCCAGTGATTCCCTGAGACCCCGCCCAACTCAACCTTCCGGCCCACCAACCGCCCCCCCATCCCAGTGGCTTTTCCATCCGGCCTGTCCCAGCTCACAAAGCCCAAACGAGCAGCTTCTGGCTTCGGCACACACGTCCCGCTCCTCCGGCTGCGCAGCCCCGAGCCCGCACGGGCAGCAGCTGGCCTCGGTTCACAGACTGGCCTCTCCAGGCACCTCCAAGCCCAGTGCAGGTGGTGGCCATGTGCAGACCGTTTTGTGGCTCATACCAGGTGGCTCTGAGCAGGGCACACGCTGTGGATAATTATGACCTGCAGCAGGTCCCTGCCCAGGAGGCCCCAGAACTGGCACATCTTGGGGCTGGCTTCAGACCAAGCCAAAGCATCACCCTGCCACCCGCAAGGACAACACACCCAAAGGACCGATTGGGCAGGCACCGGAGCCCCACTTTGGTCTCATGAGACATGAAGCTGCACTTAAATGTCTCTCTACGTCTCTCTGACCACGGCTCAAGTGCCTCCATCACCCAATCAGAGCCTCTGCACTGATTTCCCGCAGGCAAAGTCGCTCTCCCAAGGACGTCAGACACGGCATCTTTTAAAGACCCCCTTCCCGATCCCCACCCTTTATCCGTGCTCAGAGTGAATCGGGACTGATTTACAGCAGCATCTAATACCATCTTTCTGACTTGAGCATTTCAAGAGTGGCTACTAACTTTTTCTCACGCTGAGACTTAGTGGTTTCACTGCAGTTTCTTTACTGTGGCATTTTGAACCCGTCTCAGTCCTCCGTCGATGCATGGGACTCATAAATATTTAAATATTCCCAAGCATTGTCCTGATTCCTATTCAACCCGTGTTGCCACTGGGCTGAGCGAAGCCGTCTGCCCTATTGATTTGTGTGTGAGGGAGAGATGGCGAGAGAAGCTAGGGGTTACTCCTTACCTTTTTTTTTTTTAGTGATTGCAATGCTAAAATAGCAAGGGTACGATTTTATTTTCTATGATGTCCATGAACGGTCTATAAAACACCAAATGTTGGACTTCATACATGTCACAAAGCCAAGGTGAAAATGAATTTCGAAAAGAGGGCAGGCAAGTTCAGAGACCCGAACGAAACCACCGCCAACAGGATTTCAGATCAGGAAGTACGGGATCAAAGTTCATTTGCTTGCTTCCATTCCCTGATCATTAATTAGTTATTCAATTAATAATTCAGTGTCCTGAACTCCTTTGATAACTCCTCATCAAGAGAATCAAAGCTGATCATTAAAGGATGGGTCAGGGACCCTTTACCCACAAGGAGCAAAGACCCCGGCGAACCACATGAAGGGGCACTTCACAGTCCTAACCCGCGAACGGACTATGAATATTCATCGCGCCAAACCGGGAGGCGGCACGGAAGCGTGAGCTCGCGGAGCCCACTTTGCCGCCAGACCGGAATCGACTCCACGCAGGCCGCCCAGCACGCGTCGGTAGCTGCTCGTCACTTATTTAAGGGGCCTTTCGTTCAGAGGTTCTGTTTCTAGGACCACTCTGTAACTGGAAGTGATGCCTTTCACGTGGCTGCTGGACGGGGCGCGAGTTGTTTTACAAATGAACTTGACAGAACGTCGTTTGTGTGTCCGTGCTGCATGCTTCATCTGCAGGCTGACGTCAGGACACCTGTGTGACTGGGTCTTTATTTCCAGTCACCCCAACTCCCACCAGGTGGGTATTCCAGGCCTGTCCGTAAAGACAGCACAAACGTGGTTAACTCCCCGCCGAATCGACTGCCGAGGTCAAGGAGAAGCTATACGCCCTGATTGCTTTCTGAGTTGGTCTCGTCCTTCTTTCTCTAAGTTCGCACTGCCTCGGAGACAAGGAGGAAACACTTTAAGGTCTAATCCTAGATGGTCTAAATTTCCTGTCAGTTATGTCCACTCAAACCAGGGGTGTCCAACCTTTTGGCTTCCCTGGGCCACACACACACACTCAGAGCCATCTGGGCTGTAGGTTGGACACACCGGACTTACACCTGACACCCCAGTTTTGAGGCAAGGTGGCTCTCTACCTGTACGAGGTGACAATTTGGACTACAATTTACTCATAAAAGAGGCACAACACTATCAAGAGTCATTAACTGCTCATCGCAATGCTAAGAGTGTTTTGATACAAAATCCTTCTTAAAGGTGTGTATGTCATCGTGTCGGCTTTACAATTCCGCGGAAGGGACACGGCAGAGCCAGTGCTCAAACGTTGGGGTGCGTGCCTCCCGCACCTGAACTGCTGGACATTTTCAGTGTCCAATGAGCTCATAAAATGCATTCTGTTCTTTGCGCGGCGCAGGCCTGGGCAAGCGTTTCCGTAAAATATCGAAGAGTCAGTGGTTTAGGCTTGGTGGAGTACATGGGCTCTGTCACAGCGAATCCACTCCGTGTCATACTGCAAAAGCAGCCAGACGTGACACGTAAATGACACCAGGCTGTGTCCCAATACATCTGCATTCACGAAAACGGGCCAAATGGTTTGGGCTGCAGTCTGCAAACACCTCGTGTGGGAGACTCCACGTGCGTTAGGTGCAGCACGTAACGAGCTTCGCTGACTTCAGAGGTGAAGTTAGTTGTCAGTGGAGCCATCGTGGTCAGTGGGTCCCCGACAGCCCGTCACAAAGCATTTTGTGCAGCAATGTCGTTGCCATCCCAGAGGATTTAGCTGGGAAGTAGGCATTCTGGCGAGGTCGCTTCCATCGCCAGATTCAGGAGTCAGTTCCCAGTCTTGTGCACCCACGTGTACTTCCCGAATATTCCAGAGCACGGGCCAAAGTTCCACGCGGGTAGCTGGCCCACCACTCGTGGTCTCGGGGGGACTGCACGCACATTGCAGGGGCGCTGACGTGGGACAGACAGGGTGCAGTGCTGCTGCGTCAGCTCCTCAGAAGACCCCAGAAACCCACAGAACATGCGGGGGGCTGCCTCTGCCCTCGTGCCGCGCCGAGCGAAGACCGCGTGGCGCAGGGCCATCCTGCCCCTGGACGCAGTGTGACGTGACCGTACCACTCACTGCTGGCAGTCTGAGTCCGACCACCAAGCACTTCCACTGCTTTCTGTATTACCCCAGGCCAGTAACTCCCTGAAGTAAATAAAACAGAATGCACTTACTCTCCTAAATTCCAGTAGAAATTCGACAGTGACTATTTCACCCCATTTTACAATTTTAGCGGCATGACATTTCCCACAAGGGTACCAGCAAATTACAAGACAGCAGCCAAGAACTCGGGCGTGGGGCACACACAGATGCGACCCTGAGAAAGCAGGCCAGGTCCCAGCCAGGTCCTGAGGCCGGCCTGTCCCCCAACACCCAGTACACAGGACAGTGGGTGTCATTTCCTCAGAGGAAAATAAACCTGTAGCTTCCTGCCTTCGTCATGATTCCCCCTTGTGTAATTCTCAGTAGTAACTGTCTGTGTGAGCACAGCAAGTCTCCTTTTATGGGGCCCTAAATTCTCTTTTACAGAATGGGAATATTACTGGCGCTCCCAGGTTGAGTGTATAAGGGCGGGTACCTGCCCCAAATGCTCATGTTCTGCAAACGTGTCTGCAGAATTTCAGGTGGGTACAGAGACCCACTTTTTAAGGGCAGACACCAAAAAGGTGGCTCTGACTTAGAGCCGTGAGTTGGGAGCTGAGGGACAGCTGTGCAATCTAAGAGGCTGCCGGGTCCTCGGGTGACACCAGGCTGAGCCCACGGCCTCAGGGGAGTCACCACACGCTGAAGGAACCGAAGGGCTCTCGGTGCTGAGACCACGCGCGCCACGGTGGGTCAGAGGCCGACGCTGGTCCAGCTGACACCCTCACGCTCCCCCGGTGTCTGTGCTTTCAATTCTAGAAAACAGAAAGAAGCGTCCTATTTACTTCCCTACAGAAAAGGCCTGGGCATGACAACATTAAAATGCTTCTCAGGGAAGCTCCATTTCAGAGCTAACTTTTGAACGAAGTAAAAAGTAATACTTTGAAGCAATAACGGATGAAACGGCCACTTTGATACCTGCCATTTTCCAAAATGGACCATTTATTCCCTGGAAGTGCTTTACGCCCCAGAGATGCACCCCAAGGGGCAACGGTGTCACATTACTTGATGGTATTTGGGGCACAAGGTGATCCGTGGGCCAAGGGCAAGACGCGTAGTCTCAAATCTACCATCTTTTTAACTCTGCTTACGGTGCAAGGTCTTAAACGGACGGCAGCAGAGTATGCACCAAGCATCACGAATGTGCCCAAATTTTATGAAACCACCCCAGATTTCATCTCCTTCATCCTACATAGGTGCGGGAGAAGAAATAAAGGAGAAGTCTATGTACAAGTCTCCAGTTTTCCATACACTAGTTAATATCCCCAAAATTAAGTATTATTTTTTAAAGTTATTTTTCACTTCCACATTTAAATTTCACAAGCCTAGAATGTTAACACAAGATAATAAAATAATCACAAAACCTTGTATGCCATAGTCAGCAGCAGAATGAATTTTTTTACTTCAATTCTGGTCAGCATCCCATCAGCCGAACTCAGACAAAATTTAGCAAAAACCGGATATCACCTATTTCCATACATTTTGCAAGAATATAATCAAATAGATGTCATTGTCACTCCTATAAACTTTATAGTGGTATTTTCCCCGTAATTGTGAGAGGGTGGGTAATTAACAGTGCAAAAAGTATGTTTTTGGCATTTCTTAATCGAGAAAACCTATCTCCTGTTATTATGGTATTAACAGTATGTGCTGTAATAACATTATGCATTTATTAATAAAATCCGCAAGTCGTTTTTTGTCTATGATGCATTTCTGTCTGACAGCTCTCTGAGGATATGCAGAGACACATCTGCTACAAAAATCATGAAACCAAGAAAGAACGACTGAGACTTTCCTTAAAGAAATAAAATAATTAACAAATAAAGAGGTGAAGAGCTAAGTTAAGAATAAATCATTTACAGTCTAAAATTTCAGCACGTCAAGACTCCTGTCTAGGAGTTAGCAAAATGCTTTAATACAACTGACATGAACTGGCTCTAAGAAATCACGCTTGATCGAAACAGAGACCATTTTGTATTTTAAATAATGTGCTTCTCTGTCTACACATTAGCCATAAGCACCCCAACAGATTTTCTGTCTTTTGTGAAGATGTCATGAGAGAGCTTTGGTTATGAAATAGCAAAGCTGATACGCTTCCTTCGCACTCTGCCTGATGGGGCACCGAAGTTAAAATGCTCACCTTCCATTTCTGCCAACCTGCCAATAGAACTTAAAATACAAAAATTTTAAATCATGAAAAGCAAAAATACAATGCACACGCAGTAACCCCAGTGAGACCCTATTCTTCAAGGCCTTTAAAATACATTTGCATCATCAGTTAATCAGAACTCATTAACCTGCACCTGCAAATACGTTTTGCCACAATGTTTAGTTGTTAAGACCCCTTTCAAACCACTTTGATGCAAGGGCTAACGGCAAAGCTCTCAAGAGGAAAGGAGACCCTGTGAGACCTGTGTCACATTCCTTTGCAAAGGCAGAAACTGCAGCCCCGATATCCCTCGGGTGGCAATCCATCGTGACGTCGAGGATGTCAGGTGCATGGCAGCCTGGGGTTGTAATTCAGTGTAACGAAGTCATGAAGCGCACAGTGCTGGGACAGTGAATGACACTCCTCATAGCACACAGGTGCACAGATGATGGCACTGAAATCCAAGACTGTTCCCACACAGTGGCCAGGACATAATCCACGGCTTGTAGCTTCTCCAGGATTGAAGCACACCTCTCTGTGCTACCGTGTTACCTAAAACAAACGAGAGAAGTGAGCGTTCAGTGCCCCGTACCCACCAAAGATAAGCCTTCCTGCCACCAGACCTGTGTGTCCCAGTCTGTGTCACTGTGCAGAGGTTAGCAGCTTGTACCTTTGTCCCTAAGCAACTCACCAAACCAACTATTCAAATTCTTCTTTACTTGTCTTGCTTTTAGGCTGCAAAGAAAGCATGCGTTCATGGGACTGGAAATTGGTGCAGCCATTCGGGAAAACAGTATGAAGGTTTCTCCAAAATTTAAGAACAGAACTCCCATAAGACCCAGCAATCCCACTTGTGAACATATGAGTTATAGGAAGACACCCAGAACACTAATTCTGGATAAATGCACCCCTTTGTTCACTGCAGCGTTCTTCACAGCAGTCGAGATCTGGAAGCAACCCAAGTGCCCATCGATGGACGAATGGACAAAGAAGCAGTGGTACGCATACCCAGTGGAATATTACTCGGCCGTTAAATAGGACGGCCTCTCACCATTTGGGACAACACGGATGAACCTAGAAGGCAGTATGCTAAATGAAATAAGTCAGAGAAAGACAAAGAGTACATGATGTCACTTACATGTGGAATCTAAAAAATTAAATAAATGAGCAAACAAAACAGAACCAGAGTCACAGGCACAGGAAGCAAACAGGTGGTCGCCCGACAGGCGGGGGCTGGGAGGCTGGGTGGAAAAGGTGACGGGATTAGCAGTCACACAAGAGTCAGCACGGAGAACAGGGTCGGCGATGCAGAACTGTGTTGGGGGTCAGGCGGGGACCAGACTAACAGGGGATCACTAACAAGTCACAGAAACGTGTAACCCTCATGCGGTACACCTGAAACCAATGTGCTACTGAATGACAACTGCAATTGAGAATACTTTTAAATTTTTTTATAAAAAGCAAAGCAAAGACGCACGAAGGCTCCCACAGGGCGCACTGCGCGCCCGGGTGTGCGGTTTGTGGCGTTAGCAAACCCCGTCAGGCGAGGGGCTCACCGCCCCTCACAGAGCTCACACGCGCGGGGCGTGCTTTGCTTCTGGTGCGAAGCTTCTGTCGTGTGAATGCTGATTAAAACCAGCAAATGTCAAGACCAAAGAGCTACCTGTTACTTTTTTAATGCAGTTAACTTGCATTTTTAAAAATAGGTTATTTTATAAAACTGCCGTATTTACTGGAAACACACATCCATTAAGAAGTTTGTTGGGTTTTCTGTTTCCATTTTTAAACACCCCAGTCTCATAGCTTATAGTCTCAGAAAACAGGCCAGCAGTTTCTACAGTTCGATTTCGTGTGAAAAAACTCACAGGTTAGATTAATCACTATACCAACTAGAAAAAAAAATAAATAGAAGCTTAACACCTTAGTATGTCTGCACCATGAAAATACTTTCAAAGTAAGCCGTGTGATGTGACAGCACGGTCATCGCGCCTGGTCTTCAGGACCAATCACGTTATTTCGTCAAACCTAAGCTTGCTCGGGCCGACCACAGCCCTCACGTAGGCGCTGCACGAGACACCCCTCTCGTCTGTGCTGTATGATAATGTCCACAAAAACGTACACTAACTTTAAAACTTACCACAAACTATTATTTTATTTTTATGTTTTTGCCTTAATTTGTTTCTCATATGCATGGCCTCATATGTAAATATTTATTTCGTAAAGTCTTATTGTGATACCTCATGCGCACACCTAGGAGGAGAACTCACCTGCTTTTGACCCCGGTGGGTGGACATGAACGAGAACTCCGTTCGGTAGGACAAATGCTCACAACGGGAGGGACGGAAGCGAGATGAGGAGCCATCAGAGTCGTTCCACCTCCGAAGGGGCCAAAGCTCAGGTGAAAACTAGCTACGGGGTGGCTGCGTGCAGGGTGTCTAACAATCCCAGGGCGCCCTGTTTCATTCATTGTCCTTCAAAACAGTTACGGAGACCGTCGGCCGGTTCTGGGGCCATCGGGTCAGCAGAAACAGGCCCGTGCCCTGACTCCACGGCTCCGCCTTCGAGAGAGCTCCAGCTACCAAGCAGCGAGGCACAGCTGACCCTCCGACAACACGGCTGGGACTGCGGGGGCCACGTCACGCGTGGACTTGCTCCTGTGAACGTCTGGGCCGCCTTCTGTCCGCAGGCGGGGGTCCATGGGCGCGGTGGGGGGGCAGCTGTGTGCCCTGATTGCGGGGCTCCCGGGGCCGCCCCCACGGATACCGAGGGACGATGGAGTCAAAAGTCACACGTGGATTTTTGACGCGGGGGTCGGGGGTGTGTCAGGGTGGTCACGGGTCACCTGGGCAGCAGTCGACGTGAAATACAGCTGTGGTAAATGCTCTGGGATAAAGGGGACCAGAATCCAACCAGGGCCGTGCTCCCCGAATAAGAAATGGGGAGCTAGAAAGGAAATGAGGAGGGGTGCGCATCCGTTTGCCACCACAGAGACGCCACCACCGTGGGGGCACGGGCGGCCCGGGGGAGGGGTCGGGGCCCTGAGGACGCCCTTCGGAGGCCCGGGCGCGGGTGCGTCACAAAAAGGAACGCCACCATCGCACGGAGAACAGCCTGGAGGGCAGTTAGGGCAGCTGCTCAGCGGCCCGATGAGACCCCACAGTGGGCTGGGCAGGATCGGAAGGACAGAGCGTGGGAGGGGGCGTCACAGAGGGGCTGGGAGGAACAGCTCCAGGGACAAAACGACAGGCTGGACCCGGGGACAGGAGGGAGACGTTGGACTTCCGGCTCAAGGACTGGGTCGGCCGCGGGGCCCTTCGGGGAGACCTGGGGAGGGAAGCACGTGGGGAGGGAGCTCTCCCACACGCATCTCCTGCCACGCGCATGGGCTGTCACTTCGGGATCGTCGCGTGGATTCTTGCATGTCACTTTGATACACGGGCTTGCCGACTCCCGTAAACCTTTTTTTTATTATTATTAAATGCACTGGGGTGGCACTGGCTACTAAAATGACATAGGTTCCAAGGGCACAACTTTATGATGCGTCACCTGCATGGGGCACCGTGTGTTCACACCCTAAGTTAAATCTCCTCCCGTCCCCGTGCACGTGACCCTGAAAGACCGAAGGTAGCTCCGCGGCCCTGCCCAGGGAGGGGCTCCCCTGCCGTGACGCACGTGACCGGAAGGCTGGTGCTGGGAAGAGGACTCACCGCCGGGGCCAACTCGGGGGCACCGCCCCAGCGGGCGGACCGACAGCCGCCTCCCGACGGCGGACGGGGGAGGGGGCACCGTCACGACCCTGAGGCCACAGCTGTGCTCGGTACTTGCCTTTGTTGTCTTCACCTTGCTGCCGCTGGTGCAGGACCACCCCGAGGAGTCGGGGAGCACTTTACAATCCTCTCCTTCCAGACAAGGGTTCATGTGACACCACCACTTCTGAGTCACCACAGAAGCTAGAAAACAAAGGCCAAATAACGTCAGGGACAGCGCTCCTTGCTCCCAACGTGGACAACCTGAAGCTCGACCCAGAGGAAGACACGGGCTTGGAAGACGGCCGATCGGAGCGGTGCTGCCCGGCGCTCATCCGGGGCCCCAGCCACGCGCGCCCCAAATAAAAGGTTTCCCTGCGCGCAGCTGACGGGCCGCAGCGCGGCAGCCCCGAGGCCGGCCTGGCCTGATGCGAGTGCGGCCGGGCCCCTTTCTCACGAGTGACCGGAGACTAGTCACGTCATCCCTGTCGGCCTCGGTTCCTTCATCGGTAACACGGGGATAGCAATCGCACCTCCCCACAGCGTGTGGGGAGTAAAGCTGATCGGTGGGAGAGGCTTGGCTGACTTGGGGACAGTCACCGTGCTCTCAGACAAGGTTAGCTGCTCTTGGGGTCACCGTCTTTGGCTGTAGGCTGTGTGTCAGTCGTGCCACGTTGTTACATGTTCGATGCTTTCCGTTGCACGCGGCGCCCCCCTCTGCCACCACGCCGGCGAGCGGAGGGCACCGAGGTCCGGGCCCCGACAACGGAGGCGGGTGCCCACCTCCGCTCGGGCGCCCACGTTCTAGACCAGTCGGCTCTCGGGCTGATTTTCCGGGTGAGCTCAGTCGACAGGCGCCCACGGGTCAGAGCACTGCGGGGCTGGGGGCGGGGAGGCAGCAACCCTTGCACAGAAAACAGCCCCCACGGGTGTGACTCACAGCCACGGCCTCAGAAGCCTGAAACTCCAGTTCAAGCAAATGTGGATGAATTTGGCTCACTGCCTCCCCTGCATCTTCTACGTTCGCTCTCACTGCAACCTGAGGTGAAACTTTATTTTCTCGCCCCTTCGAGAGAAGAGAAAAGCCCGGGCCCCGAGGCCCCGAGTGATGTGCGGAAGTCACGTAGTTTGGAAAGTGTCACACAGCACGTGAATGGAGGCGTCCTGACGCGGGAGCCTGGGCGCCGAGCATCCTACGCAGCCCCTGCCCCACGCCCGAGCCTCTAACAGAAGCAAGTCCTTTTGCAGCATCGGTGACCAAAGTGACACCGCAGGCCGGCGCAGCCGGAGGTCTTCCGCCGGGCAGATGCCAGGTGGCACGGTGAGGGCGCGGCACGGCTTCATCACCGCCGAGACGGCCAGACCCCGTGGGTACCCTGACACAGAGGCACAGCCCCCTGCCCGCACTCGGCCACACACCGAGCTGCCCGCCAGTGAGTCCCGTCCAACCTCATGGAACCCGAGGGAGGCAGGTGTGAGATCGCCGGTAGCCACGGGCTACCTGCCTCAGGAGGGGCCCCTCCGAGAGGGAATGAGGCCCGACGGGTTCTCTGTTTTGTCGGAGACTGCCCCTGAACTTGAGTGGCTGGACCCTCTGGGGCCAAGCTGAGAAGTTACATTTGTGTCAGCCCTGAACGTCATAACCATCTCACCCTAAAAGCAGATGGAGTTTTGTCCTTGCAATGGACTGTGGCCCACTGGTCCTCTTTTGATTGTCCCAACAACCTTCGCAGGCAGGGAGGGAAGCAAATGGTTCTAGAAACAAACACCAGAGCTTTCTGCAAGGTGAGAGAGGAGCTCCGGTGGACTCTCAGCTAACCGGCACGCAGGGGGGCTGGTAGACGCCGGATAAATGTAAGGAGACTCTTCGTTAACCGGCATTCAAGCCGCCGGCACTCTCAGGGGACTGGTGACATTGAGCTGGCGGCTTGAGTTCCCGTAACAAGGAGTCCGCAGTATTAGGATCTAGATGTCAGTGCTCTCGGCCCACCAAGCTGCCTCGCTGCCATCATCCCCAGTAAGAGTTTAGATTCGTACGTGCCACGTGGCACCTGCCCACACTCGTGGAGCTGACCGATCGTTCATTGTTTTCTGAATAGCTCAGGTCGGTCCCAAGTGGATGTAAAGGTAAATACGAGATCGTTGCCAACCCTCGATTTAAAATGCCCCCTGCAGGCCTGGAGGAGTTACGCACACGCTGACAGGGCTCACTGATACTTACACAGGGTTCAAGCTGAATTTAAAACACTTTTCTTATCTTCAAACTGCCCCTTGGACACGTGCTTTCACCCGGCGGGAGAGGGAGCGGAGCTGCACGGAAGAGGAAGAGAAACCCGGGCGGCGGTGAGCAAGGCGTCCCCACAGGGGCAGGAGAAGCCAGGGGACCCGCGTGGCTGCAGTGGGGTGCCAGCCAGGAGGCACGGACACGCAGCGGAGCAGGGCGGTCTGGGAAGGGGCTCTCAGGGCCAAGTGGAGGGCGGACCTGATCCCCACAGCCGGAGGGAGCCTCGGAGAGTCTCCAAGCAAGGCTTCTGGGTCAGCCAAGGACACCTGTGCTCCTAAACGCGACTGCCAGGGGGTGACACGAGAACGTGGGACAGAGCAGAGCCTGAAGGAGGCCAGTGCGGGTGTGAGTGAGGTGGGGAGTCGGGGAGGAAGTGGCCCGCGGAGGACGCAGAGCGGGGCAGAGGACCTCAAGTTCACGGCAGAGAACTATCAGTGCCTCCTCCCCGGATACGTGGGGACCCAAGAAAATCCTGGTGCCCAAGCCCAGAGAGGTGCTTCGGGGGAAACACAAGGATGGCTTCAGGCATTCCCCACAGAAAAATGTGCCAGCTCTTCACGACAGAAAGCAATATTTTGTGCCTCGAATTTTAAGGATTTAAATTTCATTTATTTAAATAACTAAGAGAAGGAAGCACGTACAACCAAGTGCTTCCCTTTCATCTCATTGGAAACTACGGAGTGATTGTTCTAAAGACGGATTCACAATAGGCTCCTTCGAGTAGCACGCTGTGCTGGAACTTAAATTATTTGTAGTTGCAAAAAAAAAAAAAAAAAAAAAAAAAAAAACCACTTTGCTCTCCGGTAGAAGGGTACCGTGAGTGAGGCCCCTGTCGGGTCACACGTGTCCACGAGGGAGCTTCGCGGAAGGCTTACTAGCAAACGCTCTTGCAGAACGAGCCGTCACCGGAGCCCGAATAAAAGTTTCAAATTCCCTCGTGGGGTAGAGACGGACCAAGGAACGCACGGCTAAGGCGAGGGCCCGCCCAGGCGTGGCCCTGGCCGTGAACGAGGTCATGGAACAGCCCGGAATGTTGAGCGCTGCGCCGGGCTAGAGCTGAGACCAGGGACCCGGGCGTAGGGTGCCCTGAAAAGAACACAGGAGCACGCCGGCCCCGCTTAACCAGGCCTGTCCCCCCTGCGTGTTTTCCCCGGTCCGAAATACCGTCGTGAGGAGGGGTCTGCCCACTCCTATTCCTAACACCCAGTTCTTTGAAGAGCCGCGGGCTTCCCAAGGGAAACTCTACCCGTCCCCGCCTTCGCGGCGCCAGCCCGCAAGCAAGCTGTAGTTCCACGCGGAGAAGAGAGGAAGGCCGCGAAGCCCTGGATTTGTGCTAGGGACGAGTACTTTCCGTAATGTTCTAGAATGAACGTGGAATGCGGCTAATGAGCTACTTTGCGTCTGGTGCATTGTCTTTACTCTGTTGTGTGAAGTCGATTGAGGGTCTTTCTTCCCCCTTAAATGTCCCCGCACCCCCTAAAACACAGTGTGTGCTTGCACAGCTGCTTCCGTCAGCCCACCTGCGACTAAGACGAGCGACACATGGGCTCACCCCAGGGGCCGCCGGCTCATTTGCTGACTTAGTTGAGGTACATTTACAGAGTGAAAGCTTTTCTGAAGAAAAATGTGCTTTTCCCCTGACACTGCGGACGGAGAGAGGAAGCAAACGTCCTCCCAGAACACAAGCACCTGGAACACAGAGCAGCCCCACAAGGCGCTCGGCGACTGCCATGCGTTTTGTCTGCAGCTATTTTGCTCTCACCGTCCTGATTTCAAGATGCTCGCCACGTCCTTTAGAAATGAGGATAGAAATGAGGACACGTATTAATTTTTAAGGTCAGTCGGTGGAGAGCCTGCCAATTTATATTTCTGATTTTCACGAAGAGGAGCCCTTCCCGCCTGACCCAGATGACACGCATGAAAGCAGCCGCGAGGCCGCTGGGATTTTTGCAGGAATCTTTCCATCTTCCCACAAGTGACACCGGGCTGCCGTCTGCACGCCGCACACCGAGTAGGGCTGAGCAGGGCACGAAGACGCAGGCGGCCTTCTGTGACCCGGCTTTGCCCTCAGGTCAATGCCACCTCGCACAGGTACAGACACCTGTAGTGGGGACCCCCCAGGCAGGACCCCTTACCTCGGCACTCCGATTTGCAGCCGATAGTCCCTGCTCGTGGTGAGCTATTGGCAGCAGCCCGGCCGCAGCCCTCCACCCCGTGGGACAACCCAAAGACACTCCAGACGTTGCCAAATGCCC
>PVJL010012979.1:0-34428 GCA_004026885.1 Lyroderma lyra | reverse complement strand
AGAAGAGGAGATGGAAGGGAATGGGAAAGGAGGAGAGGGGAAAGGAGGGGAGGGGAAAGGAGGGGAGGGGAAAGGAGGGGAGGAAAAGAGGTTGAGGAGTTAGTCTTACGAACATTGTGTTAATCAAGTCTTAAATCTATTCTACATAGTCTCTGAGGCAAGTTCATTTTAAAATTGGAATTTAAATAAAAAATCTCCACAAGTCTAAATACTTAGTCTTTTAGATCCTAGAGATGATTGAAGTTAAATAGCTCTTTTAAGAACAGCACGGCATGGAAAATAACTAGGTTTACCTAGCTAAGTTTAGGATATAAAGCTCTTTATTGAATGGCTTCTTTGTCAACCTTGGAATAGAGGAGTACAATTCCTTTTTATTTAGTGAATTCCTTAATTGGATTTTGTTGGCCAATCTTACTTTCTCACATTGTAAGATTTTAATAAATCATTGTAATCATTCCCTCATGTCTTGCAAAAATAACCTTCCTGAATGATTTTTTCCCCCTGTGTTTGCATCATGGGATTATTAGTGTAGCTTACAAATGAATCAGAAAAGGGCTGTGCAGCCAAGAGTATATTCCTGTTGTTTCCTAGTCGTGAACTTGGAGCACCTGAGGTCATGCTTGGCTGGGAGGGCACAACAGGTCTTGGCCTATTATCTCCTGTTTTGATTATTGATGAGATACTCTGCTTGGAAACAGGGGAGAAATCTCTTACCTGCTTGGTTATTGAGATCTCTGCAGGAAAACAGGCTTATTGGTGATATATGAGCTCTGTCCAGAATAAATCCAGTGATTGTCAATGTAACAAGAATGGTTTGCCGTGATATTGCTGTAACCTGGTGGCCAAGGGGAGTGGACTAAAATGCGCATGCATGAACAATGACACTTTCACTGTACTGGGCAATGACGCCGTTGAGTGAAAATGAGTACTGGGCAGCCACTGCATTTAAAATGACTGAGCTGGTGTAGTGGTTTAAGGATTCGGCGCTGGCGCTATCAGCACTGCGGCCTGGGTTCGATTCCCAGTCAGGGAGCTACCCACATACCAAAAAGCAAAAAAAAAAAAAAATAAATAAAATAAAATGACTGAGCAAGTAGAGTGATGGATCTGCATCAAATTTTGCGTTAAGCTTGAACATGCCTCCTCAGATAGTATTCAGGTGACTCACGTGGCTTTCGGGGAAGATGCAATGAGTGCTGCACACATCAGAGGGGGGCCCAAATGCTTCAAAGATGGTCGAGAACCTGTTGAAAGTGATCCCCGTTCTGGAAGGCCTGCAGCAAGCACAACACCTGAGAATGTGGAATGTGTACGGGCTGCAGTCATCAAAGATCAGTGGTGGACAGTGCTAGAACTAGAAGCCGATCTGGGGATTCCAAACACTGCTACATCAGAGATTTTGATGCAGCATCTTCAATAAATGCCTTTATTTTTCATATTATGTGGCTGGATACTTTCCAGACACACCTTGTATGTTTATCAGTGGTTTGATTGCATTGTCAGCCCTGATTCTTCTCTGTCAGTTCTTGTTGGTCACTGGGTACAGAGGAACATAATTAGTTTAACGGATGTGCTTGGTGCATGTCTGGCTCCCAACACACCTCTCTTAAGAACCTTCCGTGATTGACCTCCTTTTGCAAGGGTGAGGAACTTTCTCAGTCATTCATTTAGGAACTGGACCAAGGACCCCAGTCTCTTCCTTGCTGATTTGCTTTTAGACCCCAACTCTTAGAGTCAAGTTCTGTGACTCTGAAATACAGTGATACCTGACAGTGATTGCAGTTGGCAGTGTCTTTTTCTACCACCTCTGTCCACCTTCTTCCTTACCCAGGATGCAGCTGAAGTGGGCATAGATGAGGGTGACCTTCCCAATGCTGCACAACTTTCACAGCCTCCTTGTTGGTGGAGCAAGGAGGTTACTTGGTGGAAGCTGAGGTTACTTTGGGAAATGGTAAATTATAGAATTTTCCAGACCAGACTTGTTTGTTTGGCAATTCAATGCCCTCGAAGAATTAAGACAAGTCAGTTCAATTTATTTCCAGAGCGTTCTAAATGTAAATAACAAAGCCAAAGATGTCAGTCTACATGTAGAAGTACTTTCTCTCTTGCCTCTGTTCTCCGACCCTGCCTACTCCCTCCTCACTCAAATGGAAGGCAATCATCTTGAGGCAATTTTGATGGGAACGCAATGGCCTTAATCTCATCTTTGGTCTGGACTGGCTCCCTTTGTTTGGTGGCAGACTCCTAGTGGGAGGTATTGAGAAAGGTCTTGCATCCTTATAATTTTTCCATTTCCATTTCTTTCTATTTTGAATTGGTTTGGGCTACTCTAACCAAAGGATTTTTGATTAATGCCTCATGAGGCTGGAGGCCTTATTTTATGCTTCCTTTTTGTATCTGCAGCATCTAACACATGCCTCGTTTATAGACCGCTTAGGTGCCGGTTACGTGTTTGTTTACCTGGGTGAGTGCATGTGTATACAAGCTTAGAACACGGACTGCCCTCCTGAGCACAATAGAGAAACACGGTGCTTAAAAGAAAAGGAAAAAGAAATAATACTGGAGGAAGAAGGCAAATGTTTTAAAGCATGTGGTGTTTGAGCTTTTCTGCTGCATCTCTCAAACAAGCCTAGAAGTTCCTGCACGTGTGATATTTTTCGTTTCACTCCCAAACGAGGAGAAGCATCATCTTCCCAGCCTTCTGCTGTTAGTCACAGCCACTCGACAGGGCTGTGGCTGCTGGCATGAAGCCGCTCTCCCAAGGACCCAAGGGGAGGCTGAGCTGCCACTGCTGTTTCTGCCTCTGCCTTTCTTTGCTCAAAAAGTTGGCAAATGCTGGTCATGTCGTGGGTCTATTTATAGCAGGCACACATCTCACCACCTTGTTCTTTTCTTAGCATCAGCTTGACACGCTATCAATTATCCATGAGGTGAATGACAACACTAGGGAAGTTATTTGAGGCAGGTGCCCTGAGGTGAGAGATAGAGGAGGCGGAGGTCACACGGGGACAGCTCTAGATGAAAAGGGTAAAATAGACATTCCTTGCTGCATTTCAGCCAGTGACTGATGATTCCAGACAGCTCGGGGATCCTGGGCCAGTTGCCCACACAATCCGACTCTGCCCTTCTTGCCTGTGTCTGCTGACATTTGAAAAGTCCACTTGAACAGTACAAGATGCAGGATGCAGAGAGGGTGATCTCCTTCCAGAGGAGGTCATTTGTGTTGTATTCTCAAGTGCTAAGAGGGTGAGGGTGACGCCTGGTTGGGGAGTGGATGAGGCAGGGGCTGGACCCGGCCCTCCACCTGGAGCAGCGTGGGGAGGACAGACACGGAAGTGCCCTGAGGTGCCGCGCAAGGACGCTGTCCCTGCCTCCCTCACATATTCCCCCTTTTTGTCCTCTTGGATTCTGGACTATGTATTTTTTGTTGTTGTTGCTTTTTTGTTTGTTTGTTTGTTTTTGTTTTTTGGCAGCTTTTGTTTTGCTGCTTCTCACTGATAATTTAAATTCCCCTTTTGGAAACATCTTCCCATCCCCTTTCTTTAAAAAAAAAATACTGTAACAGAATCATTGATTGCCCCATTTCAGTGGGACTGGCTGCCCTGATGTCATTTTCTTATTAGCTGCCATTCCTTTTTGGCTGCTCTGTGGGAGCCAGTGGGATTTGCTACCAGCACTGTTATAAACGATGCTGATGTCATTGTTTGGACTCCAGCAATTGAATTGCTCATTTGGCTGGTGGGAGAGGGATTGCTGCCTTTTCTATGACCTCTCAGTACTACCCGTCCAGCCCATGTCCTCTGTCTACCTCGGACTATGACCTGGAAGGAGAGAAAGACTGAATTCAAGTCAGAGAGAATGGAAAGTGAATTCCTGAAATGTTCTGTCAGCCTTGCCCTCGGGTATAACTAGCCTTGACTTTTAAACCCCCTACCTGTCTAGGTTTTCTCGTCTCCCTTCCTCCCTCTTCTCTGTTTCTTTTGGGGTTATACCACCCCCTCGATGCATGCACACATGGGCACATGCGGACTCCTTTGGGACAGGGCATCTGGGTCCTGAAAAGCCTTGGAATTGCTGGGTTCGTAAATATGTGTGGTGGGCACTCCAGCAGGTGCTGGCAGACTCTCCCGGGGATCCCGGCTCCACGTCTAATACCATCTGTCCAGCTAATCCACTTTCCAGGCCCGTGTCTAGCACCAGTGAGTATCTGGATCTGTGAGTATCCTGGTGCCATTTAAACTGAATCCTGCTTCCTAGGGATCAGTTTGCAGCCTCTGTTATCTTTTGGCAGAACCACCCTCCCTATCTTTTCCTTTCTCCTTTTCTCAGTAGTCAGACCACTCAAGTTCAACTTAGTTTATTATTTAGGGGCCTCATGAGGAGGAATTGAGATGATTAAGTTTAGCACAGAACACCAGGCTCCCAGGCGGATTGTGTGTGTGTGTGTGTGTGTGTGTGTGTGTGTGCGCGCGCGCGCACGCGTGCGCACGTGCCTGTGTGTGCTTTCGGAGTACCACTGGCTGTCTCGGAAAGATGAGTCTGGGGTGGATGGACCTCTTTTGTAGAAGCTGCAGGAACCAGTGCTCAGTGCCTGTGTCAGAGTCCTCAGATGGTGGGTGAGTAAGGAGGAATTCCGACTTTCTGTTCTAAGTTACAGCAAAAAAAAAAAAAATTGTCCATAAATCCTAGCCCTTTCTGTTTTCCTTTTTGTGGAATGAAGTGTGTGAACCAGGACCCCTATGGACACATTTGCGGAGATTGTGAGATCTGATTTTTCTCTTGTTTTTGTACTGATTATGTTATTTTTGAGTAATGGCAGACCACCATCCATAGTTTTTCATATTATCTGCCCACCTGTTCCTCTTTATTCCCCCAGGATTTATTATCCAGGGAGAAATCTTTCTGGAACAGGCTAGGGAGGTTTGTTCTGGAGAACATGTTTTGGAAATAGCTGAATGTTATTGTGACAGCACTTAGGATTTGGAAACACAGTGATAGATTGTGGTTATGTATTTAAATTCTTAGTCAGTCATATGTACATTGTATTAAGTATAGTTAAATAATTGACTAGTGTCTAGACATAGTCAATAAACAGAGATGTGGCTTTTGTTTTTCCTTTTGTCATCATATTATTATCGTCTATTTCTTAACTCACTCTTTAAAGAGTCTGTATTAGGATCAAATATTTCTCATTAAGACTAGTAAAATAATAATGAAGTGTTCCTATGCTTTTTTTTGTTTGTTTTGTTTCATTTGTTCCAAGATTTAACTTAGGTGTTGGAAACCTGCAATCTATAGGTCAATCCAGCCCACTGTCTGTTTTTGTAAATAAAGTTTTATTGACACATGAGCATACTGCAGAGAGACTCCATGCTCACAAAGCCTAAAATATTTAGTATTGCACCCTTAATGGACATAGGTTGCCACTTTCTGGTTTGATTTATTCTTTTACTTTGTCTCCTTTCAAAAGGTCTGCAATAATACAAAACAGGAGATTTATTTTTTTTAAATATAGTTGACATATAACATAGTACTTTTAGGTGTATAACAATGATTTGATATATGTAAGGGAGTTCTTAATGGAAGAATAAATCATTATCTGTACACAGGGAGATTCTAAGTCATTCAGTAAAGCAGGAGAGAGTCACTTGAGACATCTATGGGAACACATATGATAATAATATAAGAAATAATACTCCAAAATATTCATGGGTCTCACCAAGGTAGTCTCTCAAGTGCTCTGAGAGATACTCAAGTGAACGGAATACAATCCTGTTCTCAGAGAGTTAACTGTCTAACAGGAGAAATGTGCTGAAATAACTGGGATGTCTGATAGGCTCTAATAGTAGCTATAGAAAAACACACATTGTTAGGGGACTCAAAGGAGGTAAAAAGAGTTCTGTAGCCCAGTGTAGTAGGTGGAAACTTTGCAATTGAAATTGAGAAAAGGATAGTGATGACTACTGCTTTTAACAGTGGAGGGGATCTTTATCTGTTACCTCCTGGGCTTACCTTTGCTTCCTTAGTAGAAGAGGCTTGTTTTTCCCAAAGGAAGGATAGGAAGGAGACTTAGCTAGTTACTTGGCACGAGAGTCACAGTCATAGATACAGAGATGGCTTATTTTAGGCCTTAGATAGGAACAAAAATATGATTAAAACCAAAATAGATTAGGTATCATCTACTAATATCCCGTTCATTTTACAGCTGAAGAGGCCAAGAGATCTTGTTAGCTACATAAAATTGTGTCTGGAACTTAGGACTTTGGACTTCCTGGTCTCTAATTAAATTCTACTGCACTTCCCCCTCCCCCCTGTCAGTTTTTAAGCCAGAGTCTCTGTAGATGTGCAGGGCATCTCAAGAGTTATCAGCATAAAGTCCTTCATGGCTTTAAAGACCCTTATGAACATTGCAACCCTTTCTTTGGTCACAGATTTGGGGAGAGGTGAAGTATTGACAACATGTGTTAGAACTGACTCTACTTTCTCCCAGCTGTTTTGTGGGATAACTTACAGGGATGACCTTCCTGGGCTTGGCCAGGGCATTCTGCTTGGCTGGCGTGCCCCCTGTTTTTATACTGTGGCTGATTGGTGCCTGGAACAGATATCAGTGTTTTTTTTGGGCGGGGGCGTGGCATGCTGTGGGTGACATATGGGAAAGTGACCCACAGGTAATGGTTGGGGGGCGGATCTTGAACTTACATTTAACTGCTGATCAGTAATCATTTGTTCATTCATTAAGCAAGTTTTTATTGAGCACCTGCTGTATTCCAGGCTTTGTTGTCAGCACTTAGGATGTAATCCTCATTTAAATAGACAGGGCTCTTCCCTATGCAGGTTTCACATTTCAGTGTGCTTCACCAAGGAAGAGTGTGTTTTTATTTTGGTGGTGAGTGGGGCAGGGGCAACTAGAATGTGGACGGGTGGAGGCCTGGCCCTGGGTGGCAAGGCCTCGATCGGAGCTCCAGCACCCCTTTTTTCCTGCTCCATGACTCTGCACTTCTTTACTCATCATCTTATTTCCTTGTAGCTACATCTTTGTCTTGATAACACCTCCACCCTGGTTCCTCTAGGACCAGGGGCTCCTCTCTTACCCTGGCTGAGGCCTGCCTTCTTTCCTGGTTCTTCTGATTCTGTTTGACATTAGGTCCCTTTGTTATGTTTTCCTGTCCTGTTGCCTCTTGGGAGGACACCCTGATACCTGTGGCATCCTTATGCTGACCCCTGTCCCCTAGCTCTGTCTGTCTGCCCTTTCCCAGTCTTTGCAGCCAGTTCTGCTGCTGTTTCCTAGCTCTTCCCAACCTCACTGAGCACGTCTGGCTCCAGATCCCGGGTCTCACCTGAGGACTCATTCACTGCAGGAACAGCTCACCACTACCTATGTCTGGAGTCAGGACTTTCAGCACATGTGTCCACTTCGGTGATGACATTTATTCACTGCATATTGATTCACCCACTTAACAGTGTTTATTGGGTATGATTCTAGGCAGGGGCATAATGGTGAAGGAGATCTTTTCCTCATAGAGCTTATATCTGCAAATGAGGACTCAGTGTGGGATTTTGGATAAGCTTGGGGATCATGATTCCTCATGTGCAAAATGTTTCAGAGTTGATAAACTTAAATACCCAGTCTATAAAATTTCTCCTTCTCAGTCATTTTTCTCTTCTCCCTCTCATTTCCTCTGCTTACAACTGTTTTATTATTGTGTTTAGCTAAAGTTATAAAAACGACCAAGATTTTTTTAGGCAGCCAAAAAGAAAAAAATAAAAGAGAGGAAAAAAAAAGGATGCTTTAGATCTTGGATAATGTGGGACTGTTGGATACAGAAATGGCAAATGACAACCCTTTGATGCCTTTGAGCTAGAGTTTATCAGTGGTTTGAGTGGGGACTTTGGTTGGGGAAAAGTAGCAGTATCTACAGGAATGGTAGAGGATATAACAGCTAAGGAGAGAGGTGAAGGAGGGCAGAGAGCTCCATATCTCATCTTAGTGTTCTGCTCTTGTGCATTGTGAAAATTAAGGAAACACAAATGCTGGTAGTGTATGATTTGTGCATGGAAAAACAGAAGACAGAGGAGCTGTTTATCTTAGGTGAAGTTAAAAATCTTATTTTATTAGTTTAATGATAATAGAATGGCTAGAGCTGAATTCATAAATATTCAATGATCATTTTGGATATGGCAACCATACATTTCAATTTCAAGTAGTGCATTCTGTTGTTTCCATAAATAATCCTATAGTCATAACTCGCATGTTCATGTTCATATTTGATTCAGAAAATATAATCACTGGTTGATGTTACTGTCTGCTAGGCATGATACTAAATTATCTTGTCATCCAACTCAATTTTTGTCATTATCTCTGGCAATTTTATTTATAAGAAACGAGTGACGTGTAATTTATAAAAAGTTAATAATCCCAGTCATGATTTCCTCTCCTTGCCAGATGTCCTTAAGATGCCCTCTCAATTCTGCCTAATATTTTTCTAAAGGTTTTTAAAGAACTGGATCATGATTTGTATGACAGGATTAGGTTGAGAATGGTGGATTAAAATGAATTTCTGATAGTACATAAATAGTATACTAACAGCCTTTGTGTGAGTAAAAAATACTCTTTTTGTTATGAGAAACCAATTAAGATACCAGGGTTTATTTGTTATAGGAACATATGCTAGCTAATCTATGCTAATAAATGCAAACCCATTTTATAAATAAGAAATTAAAGTCTTAAAAATTTGAAAAAAAAGCCAACCAGAAAAATGTACAGAAAAACAAATTACCTATGGCTTCCTTTTTTTAAGAAATAATACTAGAGTTTGAGAAGTCCAAAGAGCAGAGATATATTGTCTGTCTTATGCTGTTTCTGTGCCTAAAAGTACTTGGCATATAGTAGACACTCAGTAAATATTTGTGGGATGAATAAATGACTATTTCATGTATTTTCTTCAAGTCTTTTTTCTAAATACATATATATGAAAATTAAATAATAATGATTGTATTTTCATCTTTAAATCATTTCCTTTTTCAATTTTGTACCTACCTTTTTCATATGTAATGATTTAAGAATGTTTTATTTATATTTAAACTCTTAGTGATTAAGAAATCTGGAGTTGGTCTTTTCCTTTTGTGCCTTAGTTCATCATCTCCAGAACTGTATTTGTAGAATCAGCACTTAAGTGTGCATAGTCAATGTTTGATGATAATGAATGATGGTGGTGATGATCGTGGTAGTGGTGATGATGGTGGTGGAGATGGTGGTGGTGGTAATGATGGTGGTGGTGATGATAGTGATGATGATGGTGGTGGTGATGATGGTGGTAGTGGTGGTGATATAATGACAAAACTAAGAGCTCAGATTCTGGAGTTAGAAGAGCCTGACTTTGAATCTTTTCTCTCTCACAGTGATAGATTAAGTGGCTTTGAACAAAAGTGTCTTACATTTTGTAATCTTACACTTTATAAACCTTATTTCTTTGTCTGAAAAACAGGTTTGCATTTGTTAGGATAGGTTAGGCTAGAGTGTGTGTCCATTACAACCCCAGAATCTAATGGGTTTAGGCACAAAATAGTGTGTTTTGCTCACACAAAGTCTGAGTCAAGTCTGGAGTCAGTGTCCTTCTTCCTGTGATGCTGCCATCCCACCTCTGTACATGAGCTTTTGCAGCAAAGGAGAGAAAAACCTGGTAGTGGCACCCAGCTCTAACTGCCTTGACATCAAAATTACACATTAGGTATCACTTCTGCTCACATGTCACTGTGCAGATCTAGACATATAGCCAGATGGTAAAATTTTTGGATACTTAGAAAAAAAAGGAGACCCAGGAATGGCTGAGCACTAGTAGTTTTTACAAGAGTCTAGTAATAACAACTTCTATAAATGTTGGTATAATCCAAACTTTCACCAGTCTGTGATCAAAAAGTAAGATCACATTTTACTTTTAATCTTAAATTATTATGGCGAGAATGTCATTAGCCAAATTACTAGAAATAATTCTCCCTCAAATAAACACCTTTCAGTGATTCTCAGGAATTTGCAGGGGCCTAGGTATTCTCTAAGAGGTCTTTTAGATTTCCTCATTCTGGACCCCTCATTTGGCCCCTTTGCAAACTCTGGTAACATTGAGAGGACTTGTGACTGTCTGTCCCCCATTGGTGACCACCACTGAGTCTTCTTCTTGTGTTCTCCCTTGTTTCCTTCAGGCCAGCCAACATGAGCCTCAGTTCATACTGAAACCATGAGGATAAAGTAAACAACCCCCAGAGAATAAGCTTAGAGCTGTTACCAGGTGCATTTGTATTCATGGAGCCTCAGACCTAAACCTAACTTCACATTGTTTTGGTAATTCTGGGCTCACCTCCATCTATCTCGCCCCCACCATAGGAACTGCTCTGAGCCTCTACATCCTCGAGACTTCAGGCCCTAGTGGCCTGGGAGAGGGCAAGGAAGACTCCCCTGCCCTCTGTCAAACCATTTCAAAAACAAACAAACCTCTGGATTACTTCTTCCAGAATATCAGCCAGTGAGAAACTCATTTTCCTTCAGCGTAGATTTCACAGTGTGCACTCCCCCCTGCCCCTGCCACCCCTGTCCTTGAAATTACAGTGCAATAATTGACGGTGTATTAATGCAACTGTGTATTATTTGGACTCAAGTCATGCCACGGTGATGTCCCACAGCCTATCCAGATTGTGCTTTGTCAAGTCTGTCACCTCTGTGGGCCTTTCTTCCAGGGACCTGGGTGGAAAGACAGGGTTTTACCTCCCTGTCTTCAGCACCATCTCCTGAGAGCAGGGTGCTGGACAGTGCAAGCATGACATCTCAACAACAAGCCAGAATTCATGAATTGACTAGTTCAAGCTTTGGGAAAAACAAAACAAAACAGAAGCGCAATTTTACCTCTGCAGACACAGTTCTGTCTGTGCAGCTAGTTTCCATTCTTAAATAGATACTTAATATATTAGTCTGAAGTTTTTATACTGGGTTCCAGGCTTTCCCAAGAAGAATGAGAAGGTGCTTGGCATCCTCTACCTGCATGCATAAAAGGCCCACCAAAGCAACCCTTCCCTTAACAAGGACTAATTTGGCCCAAAAGAAAAGAAAATATGGACTTTATTTTATAAGGCAAAAACCGACATATGGGTGTTTTTACAGCTTCACGACAGTTTTAAAGTGTAGTTCCCATCAGAACTCTTACATGAAGCATTAGCATTACAGTGAAACAACCTCACCTTTGCTTTCTTTATCTTTTCATGCCTTACTTTATGTAACAAATCCATACAGGTACAGTTTTAATCCTGCTAGTGGTATGGGGTCAAGCCCTTTCTCCTCACTCACACACTTAATTTTTCCTTCTCAACTTCAGTTTCTTTCTCAGTAATTTATTTTCTTTCTTGCGGTAACATTGAATAAACCATGGAATATTTATTTACACACTGGGGCTTTGATTCTGTAAGCATTCTCTCTGTGCTTTGCATACTGATCTCCTCTTGTCTGAACCTGTGTCTGCCTTGAAGTGACTTTCACATGCACGTGGGTTGCGTGGTAAGGCCCTGCATGTTTGTGGTGAGAGTGGAGATGATGGAGAGCTTCCGTGGGTGCTGTCGTGCACACCTGGCCAGGGCCATGGGCCCAGGCGGGCTCTTTGGCACTTCCTTAAATGAAGCTCTGTTTCCTCTCAGATCAACTCGCAGGTTCCTTACTGTTGCTCCTTTTGCAAGGGTGCCCCGACAAGGAAGGATTTTAAAGGTCTATTTCTTTCTCTTTTTCTCCTTTTGGCAGTAACAGCTCACCCACCACTGCCAGAGCTGACAGAATTGGAATGGCAGTAGGTGGGTGAGGGGGTTGGGGGTGGCGAGAGGAATGGCATTCATCAGTTTGGGAACAATCTCTGAGCCAAAGAACTGCCTTTGGCATATGAGAACATGAGGGAGTTTGTCTCTTTGCCTCTTTGGGAGAAGGTATGCTATAAATCTGACTCGGGCTAGGAGGTCATTATTAATAAAGAACAGATATTTGATTTTTCAATTAGTACATGCTTGGGGAGATTGTGTTAGGCCACTAAGTACTAACTGTGCACTGATAACTTTTCTCCAGCTATCCACAAGGCAGGTGTACATTCTTGACAAGAATCTTTGTAAGATCGTCAAGATTGTGCTTCTGGACTTTATTTATGGCTGTATTTGTTTTTTTTTTCCAGACAATCCCTGTAGGGGTACTGGACCATATTTATAGATTTAAAAACCCTAGCGGATGTAGAGTTTTGTTATTAGATAGCAGCGCCTATGGTTTTCAGCATTGCTGGAATCAAGAGGTTTTATTTGTCACTATTGATTGGGCTTTTCCAAATGAGCCAACTTGCAAGTTCATGGTTAGAGCAAGAACCCCAATTTTTTGAGATAGTTATCATAACTAGATTTAACCTTGAGACCACGAGGGGCTGTCATTCTCAGTGACTCAAATAGGTGTTACATTTTGGGCACAGGTGGTCATGTTTGGTGAGCAGGATCCCTGCAGATCCAGCACCTGTGGTTTGTTTAGTCTTATTCAGACACACATGCCCCTTGGAGCCCCATACTTCTGCATAAACCATGGCCTTTCCCTGATCCTAACAAGGAGTCAGTGTATGCAGGGACTTGGCATATTTAGAATCAGCAGCTGGGATAAGCCAGATGGAATCCTGTGGGATTAACTTTCCTCTTTAAGTTGGGTCATGTTTTGTACCTACCCTCTTTTCAAACCTCAGCCTTTCACTGGTCCATCTGTATCTCCTCTAAGTATTGCAAATGTCAGGTCTGTGTGAAGAGGCATCTGTAAAACTGTGTTGGAATGAATAATACTTCTGCTGTTTATGTACAGAAGAGGGTGCCTGCAGCAGGCTGACTTTTCCACACTTACTCTCTTTTACTAGTAAAAATCAAGACGATTGTGCAGTGAGGCTTTCTGTGGCATAGCACCTGCTGGGTGAGTTTTCTTCTTTTTGATGTTTCTGATCAGGTGGGAGGCAAGAAAGGAGAGCCAAAATGACTTCAGCAAGCAAAACTGATGATATCCTACCACTCTGGGACAGACACTTCCTTGACCTGGTTCAATGTATTCTTTTTGTTCTCAAAATAACCCATCAAGTGGAAATTTGTTAGACTTTTTTAAAGATGAGGAAATTGAGGCTCAGAGGGGTTAAGCAGTTTGCCCAATGACTGGGAGTGTGCCAGCCTAGGATTTGGATCCAGGGCTGAATGTAAAGCCCACTCTGCTCCCAGAATTTTTGCTGTCTGACAGACAGGGCATGGCAGTGTAGTCTAGCCAGCCTTTGCTGGGTAACAGCCTCATTCTACACAGATTTCGTTTTTGCTGATGGTTATTTAAAATTATAGTCATAGGCCGAGCATTACGACACCAGCAAGTCAGTCATGGAAGCTTTTTCCAGAGATGTTTTCTTGGTGAAATATTTGCACAACTTTGGAGCATGTGGAGCAGCCAAGCACGGGATTGTGGAGGGAGAGAAGGATGGGGCTGTCTAGGTGATTTCTAGTTTCCATTTCTTATAGTCAGACGTCCTGTGATTCTCCAGTTTGGGGGCAGGAGGAGTGATTGTGCAGAATCCCTGGAGACAGCCTGATGGATGTTCCCAGAACACCCACCACTGCGGAACGCTTTGGTGGGGGCCAAGGTGGAGACACAGGGCAGCCAGGCTGATGCCCCAGGGGAACTCGTGGGCAGCCTGACCCCAGGCATTCTCCTTGTGAAAACTCCTTATTACATCAAACATCTTGCATTCAATGCCAAGCAGTACTGATTCAGTCTCCCTTTTCCCCTGGAATGGTGTGAATCAAATCAGCAGTGGGAGGTAGCAGGAGCTGGTCTCTCTTCCAGGATTAATGAACCCAGATATTTTAAATGTATTTCCCAAGAATGGGGGTTTCTGCATGTGTCTATTGGCTGCATAAGCAGAATGTGTGCTTCAACTTCCTAGAGTCCCTGATTTCCAAATCCTGCTGTAGGACTGTAAGCAGAGAAAATACCCAGATCTAACTCGCTGTACAACACTACATGGGCTTACTCTTTAACTTTATTCCAAGGCAAGTGATTGGTTGATGCTCTCTGTTGCAATGAGATACTTCTGCTTTCCTTCTTTGCTCTTGACAGTCGTGGTTCAGCAGAATCCCTTGATGGCGGCGGCATCACTAAGACCTCAATGCCAACCTTGTCTGGATGGCCCATTGGATTCTGCAAGTGGCAAAAATAGACTGGAAAGCAGACGTTCACTCTCTTATGTTCTGTTGACAAATAGAGAAACTAGGGAAAGAGGGAATCGGGAGGCATATGACCCAAAAGAACTTCCTCTGGACAGTCTGGAGAATAAAACCTCTGGGAGGACCTAGAAGAGATATTTGGGGAACACTTTTTACATTTGCCCAACCCTTTCATAGCTGCCCTCTCATTGCCTATTCTGACTATGTTGTCTGTTGGGCAAATGGTTCTGTTCCTCCTTTTGGAGCAAGGGATGAGATAGCTAAGGCAGCCCCTTGGGAGATTAGCAGGAGAGCCAGGGCTGGAGTCCACAGAGAGGCCCTGCCCAAGGTCCCATAGGAAGCCTCTGTGATCTCTAGTTCCCGCAATTCTTTTTTCCTCCTAGGCAGATCACACAGCATTTCTGAAAAATCCAGGGAAGCCTACGCTTTTCTTGTTTAGAGTTTTAAACATGGAAGGGGGTTTAGAATTCATTTTGCCCATCCTTTTATTTTAGAGATGAGGAAAACGAGACCCAGAGGGATGTGATTTTCACAGGATTGACTAGTTCTATGGCCCCAGCTAGTCTGTAAGATACCTGGGTATGCATTTATAAAAAGGAACTGTGGGAGAATGCAGCCCTTTGGGCATGTGGCTCAGCAAGCCGAGGTGTCCTTGTGCAAAGGAAGAGATGTCCTCTTTCAGGGGGACACAGAGCTAGGCTTGCGCATAGCTTAGAGGGCTAAACACGGGCCAGGTGCCAGCTCCTAGTCCCTGATTTGTAATGCATTAACTGAATACTATATGGCATGAGTCTGCCTGGTTTCCCCAGACTGGGATGGAAAACATTACTGAGGGAGTAAGTTCTCCATTAAGCAGATGAGGGTGTCCATATATCTACTAATTGCTCTCATTTGGCATAAATGAATCAAACCTGGGGGATGACGGGGGTGAATCTGTCTTTTTGTAGTTAGGGACATGAATAATTAGGATGAAACCAGACCTGCATGTGCTGGTTTGACTGATGGGCATTTTCAAAATTGTATTAAAGAAAAGAGACTTAATGACAGTCTGGCCAACTTCACAGAGAGAATCTAGTGAATTGGATGTGAAAAGTAAAGGCAGCAAACCCCATCTTCTTGGTGTATTGAAAAAGAGGTGTTCATGTAAGACAGGGATGGGTAGTTGGAAAAACTATTTTTCCAAGCTTACACCAGTACAAGGGGACCTTTCCTCTGGGGCCAGAATTTGAATGGACAGAGCCAGGTTGGTGTCAGTGATTAATGCTGAAAGCTTATCAACTAGGTTGACCCAGACGTAGTTTTAAATAGGACAGAAAACAACAGTACTGTCCCATTTTAGATGGTGTGTATGGTCAGCCTAGTCTCACTGGGCAAAATTCAAGATGTCAGTAGGCTGACCATACTTACCATTTGAAACAGGACAGTCCTTTTTTAAACATAACTTTCACCCCACATTACCACACGTGCATTTTACTAATATGATAATTTATATTGGAAGGTAAACGTCACTATAACATTGACAAGCAGTGATTAATTTTTGAGTTGTGAAAATAGCCCTATATCATAGTGATTAGAACTTTCTTGAAAATGATCTTTGAGTAGCCTAAAGTTCCCCTTTGTATAACTTATTATAACTAATGTAAGTATTATTTGTAGGTCTATGTTTACTATGCCTCTCCCCCTTTCACTTGGAGTTAATATAACACACTAGCTAAGTATGGAGGCCTGGAAGTTGGTTTTAAAGTCTACTTTTGTCATCTAGTAGCTCTGTGACACTGGTTAAGTTACTTAATCTTTCTGTGCTTCATTCGGCACCTGTAGAATGGTAATCTCCATAGGACACATTTCAGAGTCTGTGTATTGGGTGTATTAAATGAGGTGATCCATGTGATTGCTTAATACCATGCCCAGAACACGGAATTTCTTGATAAGTGTTGGCTGCTACTGTTGATGGGCTGGAAAAGTCTAATTCCATGTGTTATTCCCATATCTTGGGGGCACACAGAAAAACAACAAATATTGGTTGAATAAATTAATGGCTCCATTTCTTCATAGCTCCAGTGCAGTGAAATCTCAGATTGCCAGCTATGTTATGTGTGAAATTAGTTCCCACGAGGCTGGGCCTTTTCTTCAGTGTGGTATATCTATTCTGCCACACTTCATTTAGCTCCAGATGGATCTGGCCTTATGGAAAGACAGTCATCTATAGCAGGCCTGAGCTCTGCTTTTAAAAGTTCACAGCTAATATTTAGAGGCGTTTCAAAATGCAGTCCCAAATAATATGTAAGGAAATGAGAGGTGCACTTTTGGGGTGATGAGACATGCTTCGGGGACCAAGTCAGGGATTGTGGATTTCAGTCCCAAGATGATCAGAGATGAGATGTCACTTCACCTTCTTAAACTGACCTCTTTTTATAAAATGAAACAATTAGCCTCCATTATCTTCAAGGGCTTCTCCTGCTTTTCTATTTTAGGATACTAAGATTTTAGTTATTTTTGTTAATTCCTTAAATGCACTGACACAGTTAGGACTTTAGAATAGATAGAGTGCAGATTCAGTTTCTGTAAATGGTATTCCTTTATTGTCCAAGGAATCTTGCTGTTTACAGGAATTCTTCCATGAAGATTTCCTGTAAATCAAGAATCTTTTCTAATGCAAATAGTTATCTTTTAGCATATCTGCTTTGAACATTTGCATGTATTGTTTCTTCTTAAAATAAGGCACCTTTAGATATTTTCAAGGAAAACTAACACCATTTAGTGAGCGCACACAGTCTCAGTTGATGGAAACTAAGTATTTTGGGGTCTACTTTTTAAAAACACTGTCATGTTTCCTACCATATAATTGTGTTCAGTTCAGTAGTTTTCAGTCCAGTTTTTTGAAACGGATTAGCCTTAATTTTTAGAAGTTGATTCACAGATTGTTCAAACTTCTTATAAGAACTGACTTATAAGAGATAAATAAAGATCATTATTTAAAGCCACTATTATTAATGATGTGAGGACAGATATTAGAAAAAAGTGGATTGGGTGCTTATCTCTTCCTGCGGTTCAGATGCCCTCTGATTAATTTAATCATAGTTCTGTATCTAATGCCAAGGGCCTGACACAAGGCCTTGATTGACAAAATCTATTTCCTCTTCATATTCAGGCCTTTGGGAAGCTAGGGGATTCTGATTAAATTAAGTTATTTTTATAACCTGCAAAAGATCCCGTATGGTCAATCTCAAGTTCCCTTTGCTTTCAGTGTTTTTTCTAGATGTTTGATTTGCTTAGGACAAGCAGGATGCTATTTGTGGGTTTGTTGTTTGACCTTCACTTATAAAAAGGTTTTAAGTGTCTTCTCCTTCAGCTGACCATTTTAAAAACTTAAATTTATTGATTGTTAAACATTTTAATGCATTCTCTCATTTATGCTTCACAGCAACCTAATGAGGTAAGGACTACTATTAATCCATATTGCCTTTTCAAGAATAAGCTTCAGAGGAACTAAATAATGTTCCCACTGTCACACTGTTAACAAGAGGCTGAGCAAGGTCTGACATTCAGGTTTATTTTTCTCCAAGACCTTTGATTAAATCTTAAGATAGGCTGCCTCCTAGGGAAACCTAGCTTGACAGAGATTGCATGCTGAATGTATTCTATTTTAATACTGGAAATGATTTACTGAAGTTCCCAGGATTCCTGTTGGTCAGACTGCAAAATCTGTTTGGGCCTTTATGAAGAGAGTGAGACCAAATTAGTGATGTCTTCGCTGAATTTTCCTTTGGTTTATCTTGGGAGAAGTTAGAATGAGCTGAAGCGGGGAAGGAGAGGAGGTAACTGTGTGGGAAAATGAAACAAACACTGTTAATCAGTGTTGAGTGGCTCCATGTACAACACACGTGATCTGTGTGTGGAGCCCTGCATTGCTCAGCCACAGTCATTCTCTCATTTTCAGCCATTGTTTTCTGATGTGTAATTGCTGTGCCTGGACAGCAACGCCTAGAAGAGCATCCCACATCCCTGACACAGTGCACTGCAGCCAGCACAGGTGTTAGTTACCTATGGGGAACCAGCCTCAATTTCCACTCCTAATCACTTCACTTCCCAGGAATTGTTGCCCTGGCCTGTCACTGAGCCTTGGAAGAGCCCACTTTGTTTGTCCCAACCAGTGTCCTTAATTCTAAATTTGGAGGACCAAGCCTTGGGGCTGCCTTCCTTCACCAACACTCAGACCTTGTTGAGAGCAGGACCAGTGAGAGGCTGGGAGTAGAGGTTAGATTGCTGTGGGTTGAGAAATTATTGAGAAGCTGGGGGATGCAAGCTACAGGAGCCTTCTTCAAAAAGGACAAATGGGAGTTGTGAATGTTTTCAGGCTGGAAGGAGTAGGGCTGCAGTGTGTGTGTGTGTGTTAGAGAGAGAATCAATGGAGGGGTCAGGAGAGGTAGCTATTAAATCCTAAATGAACCATAATAAAAAAGGTGGGTTAGGGGAAGTGAGGAAGGAAATGGAAGCAACCTTTCATGCCCACCCGTATGTAGGACCAATCCTCAAAACTTTCTGAATAGCTTAAGATGTGGTACATGGGAAGGGTTGGAGCAAATACTGTAGTGGCTTCAGATGATTCACACAGTCTGCATCATTCTGGCTTCTATCGGATCCCAGGGAATGCTTTTAAGACTAAGCTCTACAACACTGTGGAAGGAGGTCAGTGGTTTAGGGCACTTAGGAGCACAGGTTCTAGGGCAGTTATCGTAGTGAAAGGCATTGATAGAAGGAAATCAGCTGTTAAACATTCTTTTAACATATTACATTTGTGAGAGCCTCTGAATTAGTATTTGACTATAACAAATATATTGTATGCAAAGTACTGGGGCATTGCAAATCAGATGAGGTTTAAAATGACCCAGGATTATGTACTAGCACTCTTTTACAAGGATTCTGCAACATGAGCAATTTGATAAATCTTCACTGACTACCTATAAGGCTCCAAAGTGTGAAAGGCTTACAAAATGTATATTTACAAACATCTATTGAAAAGCGATTAGACATATACCATTATGAGACTAGATCACTATTTGTTCTACCAGCTAGTATTTGCGTATTTAGTCTTAGTGTAGCAATTGTCACATAGACAAAATTAATATTACAAATGACAGAATTGCAGATCTTCTCGAGAACTATGAATGGGATTTAAAGTATTGTTGGAAGGTGGAAACTTGTACTAAGACATGAAAGTATATGAATTAAACATTGTTTTATAAACATATATAGTTCATTTAAAGTTATGTGGTCAACTAGAGCATGAGCAGTTAGTACTAGGGAAGGCCTGATCAGGCAGAGCTTAGGATGTGGATTTTTATTTTGGGGACCAGCAACTCTGGGACTAACTTTAGCATATTTGTGAGGATCAGTTTGGCCGCTGCCAAACAGAAGGTTTGAGATTTATTCAGCAGTGAGGCCAGGTTTAAGAAGCCAAGAAAGCAAATGTTTTAGAAAGCAACTAGTTCCAGAAATCAAGGTTAGGCAAGGTCAAGGATTTAAGGAAAAATATAAGTTGAGGTAATGGCATTGCCATTGGAATGCAGATGTGGGTCTGATTTGTGGAGGAAGGGTTCAGTCTACAGTTTGTTTTAGAGTTGGAGGGTTACGAGGCATAGTGGTTCTAAGGAACATCTGATGATGACAACTCTGCTGATAATAGCTACCATTTGTTGGATCTGTACTATGTGCCAGGAATTGTTAATTCAACAGATATTTCTAGCACGTAGTATATGCCTAGTGCTGGAGAAACAGTAAACAAAATAGAGAAAGTCCTTGTTCTCATGAAGCTTTTGTTTAAGTGGAGGGATAATAAATACATAGGCAAAGTATCGGAAGTTGTAAAGTAGTAACACTTTTGAAGGTGGAAGAAGCAGAGTGAATGGAAGAGAGCTGGGAAAGGGGAAAAAATTACGTGTAGAATACTCAGGAAAGGCTTAGCATTTTAAACAAAGGTATGATATTGGGAACAAGCCACGCAAGTTTGGGAAGAATGTTTTGAACAGAAGAGCGTGTGCAGAAAGGCCCTAGTATCACCATGTGAGTACAAGGAGCAGGCTAGATTATGCAGAGCCACTCTGTGGTCATTTTAAACGCTTTGTCTTTTAATCTAGTGACATGGGAACCACTGGAGGCTACTCTAAGCATTCTGAGCTATATTAACCTCACCACGCTTGTATGAGATAGGTAATATTATTACCGCCTTTTCACTTTAATGAGGAAGCAGAGACAGAGGGAGCTTAAGTGACTTGCCCAAATTCAGCTTTGAGGTTTTGGAAGGAGGATTTGAAACCCAGGCAGTCTGATTTTAGAGTACATACAGGTTACTTAGGAGGGATTACAAAGAGACACAAGGACATTTTGTGGGCTAATAGGTGTGTTCATTACCTTCATTGTGGTGATGGTGGCATGCATGAATGAGGGGAGTCCAGAAAAAATCCAGCCATAAATGCCTGTATTGTTCATATTACATGGCTGAATACTTTCCAGACAACCTTCATATACATATATTAAAACACATGAAATTGAACATTTTCAATATGTGCAGTTTATTGTAAAAAAGAAATATTTGGTGTGCATTTAGCCTCGAACCTCCTTTCATATTCATGGGAAATACTGCTCATGGATCACAACAATCTTTCCTTTAGAAATCTCTCAACACAGTGTTGTTAGAACCCACTGCCTTTGATTAGTGTCAATAAGGCAGATGAATTCTTTTTTCCACTAGTGACTTAAACAGTGAATGTGAAACCATTAAGGAGATGAAGGAGTGGTCTTGGAAGCCAAGAAAATTTTTAGGAAAAGGATTCATTGGCTTTAGCCATTAGAAGGTTAATAATGACCTTGATGAGAACCATTTCACTGGTATGAGAGGGCAGAAGCCAGATTAGATTGAGCCCTGAAAGTGAGGTGTGTTCTTCCCAGGAGCTCAGCTCTGAAGGAAAGATATAGGCATTTTTTTGCAATCACCTATATTATTTTTATAAATTTCTTCCCAAGTCGAAGAGCTATATTCATTTTTGTAGATTGTCACATTTATTTCTTGAATCTAGGAAGATCCTTGGAATCTCTGTGCTAGGAGACTTTGGAGCACTGCGCAGATGCCCTTATTTCTGGGCATCACCCTGCCCTGAGGTTGGGAGGAGACTGTGTGAGTGTTAGAGCATCTAGGATGGTTTACCAAGTGCCGCTCCTCCAGACACCCAAATAAAGAGAGGTGCAAAAAGAGTGTGAAAACTCAGGGTACCACTATAAACAGGATTAATTTATCCTGAGATTGTCTTTTCTCCTTTATTTGGATCAAAATATCTTTACTTACAAGGTCAAACAAATAATTTGATGAACTCATCCCAGAAAAAGTACTACATACCTCATTGCTGAATATCACTATGGTCACCTGTGAAGTACTCCCCTTGGGAAGCTGTGCACCAACACCAGCGCCTAGTCCACCCTTCAAAGCAATTTTGGAACTCTTTTTCTGGAATGGCCATTAAAGCTGTTGTCCCCAATTAATTAACCTGATAATTAAGTTCATGAACTTGCCACCATGCGCTTATGTTGGCAGCACTGTACAAACTACTCAATAAAGTGTCATAACCTCGGCAAGGAGTCAGAAAGTAGAACACTTTAAAGCCTCTTTTAAACTTGCCAAGGCTATGACACCTTACTGAGTTGTTTGTACCGTGCTGCGAAAGTAAGCACGGTGGTAAGTTCATGAACTTAATTGTCATATTTTGGGTATGACAACAGCTCTAATGGCCACTCCAGAAAAAGAGTTCCAAAGTTGCTTTGAAAGGTGTTGGTGCACAGCTTCCCAAGGGGAATACTTGGAAGGTGACCGTAGTGATATTCAGCAACAAGGTATGTAGCACTTTATCTAGGATCAGTTGGCAAAATTCATTATCCATCCTCGTATTATTAATTGATACTATTTTCCCTTTATAAGTGTTTACTTATCAAAATAAATAAGTTGACAGCTCTCTATCAGTCACTCCATTTTTTTTCTCAGTGATTCTAATGTCTATTAACAACTGTCTTTAAAATTTTTTTTTATCTTTTTGGGGACATTATTAGTTTAAACCAAGTGAAGTAACTAGGATTGTGAGATGATTGTTAGTCCTTGGGAGCTACAGACATGTGAACCCCCAAGACATTCAAAATAAAGGACATGAAATTACCCACTTAAATTAGATTTCAAAGTCAGCTGGAAGAGAGAAATGTACAAAGTCACCTTAAAGATACAGAATGGCTCCCCTGCCAGTCAGATTTGACTTTAATGTGATTCAAAGTATTAATATGTCTAATCAAACCATGTGGGATGAGCACTGTGGTTGATTAGCCACAGAAACACAGAGAAACCTCTGGAGAAAATAGAACTAGTGGTGTCTGCTACCCAAGCACTGACTAGACAAGAGGAAACCTTGGCAAATGGTGCCTTTGGGTACTTGGCTTGCACTGGCAGACACCAGCTAGGTGCATTCAGTGAGAGAGACTGGGCTGTGTGAGCCTGATGCCGTCCTTACATTTACTGCACCCGCCTCGCCCTCATCTCCTTCCTTTGTCACTCTGTTTTTGGCTTCCCAGGTAGGAAGGGAATGTTGCAGTGCTGGGAATACAATACTGCTTTTCATACAGGCTGAGAATTCAAGTCCCTGTGTGGAACTTCCCTCAGTAGAAATTAATAAACTGGCATTCCACATTTACTCCTCAGTATCAATTATGGAAGAAGGATTCTTGATTGTGCTGACAAAGTCTGGTTTCTGAGCTTGTGCTGGTTGAGATTCTTGTGTCAATAGCCAGCAGGACTCTGAACTGTGACTTACCCCAGCCCAGGCCAGAGCAAACTTTGACAGTGTCACTTGTTTTTTTTTGCCTTTTCTTTTGTTCCTCAACTTTACCGAGCAAATATTGACAAATATAATTTTATATATTTAAAGTGTACAAAGTGTTAATTATATATATAATACACACACACACGTACATATATATATATATATATATGCAAATGTTTACCAAGATCAAGATCATTAACACATTCAATACCTCACTGAGTTTACTCTTTTTTGTATGTATTAAGAGTGCTTAAGATTTACTCTTAGTAGCTTTAAACTATACAATATTGTATTACAGTAGACTCTCAGTTAGCCGGTACCCATGGGGATTGGTAGATGCTGGATAATTGCAAAACTTTTTGCTGGTTGCTTGAGAGTTCTCGTTGCTTGAGTTTTGGTTAACAGAGAGTGTACTGTATTAACTGTAGTCACCATGCTGTACATTAGATCCTCAAAATGTATGCTTCTTATAACTGAATGTTTGTACCTTTTGGCCTACGTTTCTCCATTTCCCCCTCCCCCTAGCCCCTGACAACCACCATTCTACCCTGTGTTTTTATAAAATTGGCTTTCCCCCCCTTAGATTCCACATGTAAGTGGTGTCACACAGCATTTGTCTTTCTCTGCCTGAATTATTTCACTTGCATAATGCCCTCCAGGTTCATCCATATTGTCACAGATGGGAGGATTTCCTTCTTTTCACAGCTGAATAATATTCCATTTTCATTATCTACTCATCCATCAGAGAACACTTAGGTTGTTTGCATATCGTGGCTATTGTGAATAATGCTGCACTGATCATGGGGCTGCAGATATTGTTTGAGGTACCCAGTAAGAGAACCCAGTGTGGAGTTTCCTCAAAAATTTAAAATTAGAACTGCCATGTGACCCAGCAATTCCACTCTGGGTGTATACTTAAGGAAACGTTGTCACTGTTTTAGACCACCTTGTGACTTGCCATAATTTTTCTTTTAAAGTTTCTCCAAAATATATAATTTTGAAGAAAACATAAAATTAATAGCATGTTTATTGACCAGACATTCTGCAGAAAATTGTGTTAAAGAATATTTTTTGCCATTTTCATCAGACAGTTTTCAGTGAGTTCAACATTTTTTTCTTTGTTTTTTTTTAAAGGGAGTAGCCCCAAACTTTTGTACATTTTTTTATTCACACAATTTTATTCACATTATTTTGGATTGTCCTGTGATAATAAACCCCAAGCTAGTTCCCTACCTTTTTGTCCTTAATTCTGCTATGATAGATTTTTGGTCTTGCAGATCTTGAAAGAGGTGGGTAGAGGAAGGTTTAATTATAACAAGATAGTTTCCTAGATCTTCAATTCTGACTGTAAACAAAGTGTTCTGTTTTAAGCTTTTGCTATGAAAATTTACATGTAGTTTTCCTCATGGTTTACACATTATTTCACTCCTAAGGCTCAAGGCTGTTGACATGTCAGTAAGCATCTAGGGGAGAAGAATTAAAAACAAAATTAGTCATTCGAATGTTTGATGTATAATTTGCGAAGTTCACGAATTTGTAAATATTCTGATTGAGTCATTTGACTTCGTTCCCTGATTCTTTCATTTGCTCTTTTGTCATTGAGTAAACAGAGCCATTCAGAAGGGAGAGAAGTAATTTTTTGCCTAAATGTCCCTGTCGTCGTCTGCATTTGATCAGAACGCCCTCTGTGCTTGGCTCTGGGTGGCACACATGGGCATGGACAGGCCTGGCAGGAGCAAAAAGAGTAAGCTGAAGCTCTTTGGTTGTTGCTTGATTGGCTTTGCTCAAAATCTTCTCTTTTTGATGAGAACTTTTTTCTTTTTGTCATGAAATTTTTAGAAATGAAAATAAGATGACATATTAACTTGTTGAACATCTGCTCTTCTAGATAAAGGTCACAACCCTTGTATTTCCCCATTGACATAGGAAAGACTGGCTGATAATTTCTGTCCCCTTTTCTTCCTTTTATATGACTTTAGACATCTGATTATTAATGTAATCTCCATTAAGGAAAAAACCCTGTTTCCATGGAAATGGCATTAGGAAGTAGCTGTGAGAACTAAACATCTCTTCACTAGATAACATTTTGTTTTCTTTTGCACATCTTGAAAACAGTAGCACCCTTCACTAAAAACATCCATAAATAGATGCTTTGATAAATAAAATATAAACATAGAAGAAAGATTTTATCAGAGTTTATGTCAGACCTGTAATAACAAAGTAGCAAAGTCATTTAGATATGAGGAATAAACTACCAGAGGAAGTTGTAAAAGCTTTACCAGTATGCTTAAGATAAGACTTTATTTGAGGAAATTAAAACAGAAGAAGTAACATACCATCAAAATCTTTCATAAACATTTATAATCAGTAGCAAAGGTCAATAGTGATATAACAAGAATTCTTGACCCTAAAAGGTATCTTTTCAAGAGACAAAGTTCTAGAAATTCTCTCCTTGTTCTTAGCTGACTTTATGAAGTAAAGAATTGTTGATGATTTTGCTTCATCTGTGAATCTTTGATCCCTCCATAGAAGACTCGTAGTTAGAAGAAGAAAGCTCATGACTATATCATATGTGAATTATTAAATTAGAATCTGCATTTTTCTCAGATTTTTTTAAACTCTTGGAGCTTTTTAGCAATTAACATGATAATTTAATACCATTATGTTTTGATTAATGATTTTGGTCTGATAGCATTGTATTTTGTAACCAGAGGGTTATCATAGCTGATTTTATTTCTCAGAATGATGTCCATGTCACAAATGTTTTGAGATTGGACTTGAATTGGAAGGGGAAAGTACAGAAGAGAGACCAGTTAGAAGGCTCTTGCAGTAATCTAAGTGAAGGTCATTTGGACTGGTATGGGAACAGAGGAGATACAGTGAATGAGGAGCTTCTAGACATTGTAGGAGTAGAATTGACTGGATTTAGTGATAATTTATTTTGGAGGTTGAGGGAGGAGGGGATAAAAGGACCATTCACTGAGATGAAGAAGGACCAAAAGTTTAGTTTGGGTCATGGTCAGTATGAAGGATCTTCAAGATAAAACATAAAGCAGGCCATGGGAAATATGAGTTGGGATTTAAAAGAGTCTCTTGGATTACAGATAATGGCGTGTTACAATAGTTGAGATTTGATGTGGATTTGAGTATCCTAATAACTAATTTTAGGTTCTATATGATAATCATAAAAATAAGATGATATATTTGATAATAACCACAAAACAAAGGAAGGACATCAGGTCATGGCCAATAGGAATCTATCAATAGACTTAAGGAGAATAAGAGAGTTAGGCTCAAGAGAAATGTAAAACTTTCCATTTTGTTCTCTTTTGGTTTGATTTACATGGAAATTGATGCTTGAAAGGGAAATAGAGGGTGAAATCAAAAGTCAGTAAACAAAAGCATAGGAAGAGAGAATAAATTAATTGCCACCACTTTTTGTTTTCTAAGGTTAATTAAGTCTACATTTTATAATGGGAAAAATATTACAAAGTTTTAAAAAAATTATACAACAATTTTTAAGTTTTTTGTAATAGAGATATCTTTGTTAGAGTTTCTTTTTTAAGTTGGAGAGAAGTTTCAAAGCAAGCGTCAAGGTTTTAATGTTGTCCTGTGATGTCTCCTGGTCACTTCAGGGTCATGGTGATACGATAAGGAAAACCAAAGGGAGGATATTATAGATGCCTAAAAATTTAATAAGTTAGAAAAAGATGTTGGACATCTTTTAGTTACTTTGATCGTTTGTAAAGGTGGCTTGTAGACTTCTTAAACAATAAAAACAAGAAGACCAGCAATGCCACAGATTTCTCTTCTTTTCTAGGTTGAATATCTTTTGACCAGTTCTTTTCTTGGCTCCCTAATACAAGTGTGCATTCATCACCACCACCCCCACATTTGACACAGTAAATATGGAGGGAAGAAAGAAGTATCAGGGATAGGCCTGGAAGGGAAACTACAGGCTCTGGGAGGGAGTGCTGTTAAAGACAAGAGATGGGGAATGATACTAGTAGAATACCTGTGATGAGCGCCTTCAGGGCTCTTTTTCATGCCTTCTCATCTCTCACCCCCTTTTTACCTCTATAAAGAGTTATCCCCTTTTCCACTGTGATTTCCCTCCTCCATCACTGTCTGCTTTTTTGCTAGAACAACCTTACCTTTCCAACTTATAATTGTCAAAGAGCCCCTGGGTAAACTATTAGCATGTCTTTTCTTCTCTATTCCTGGACATCTTCATTTAAATGTCTTATAGGCATCTTAGACTTAATTGTACAAAATCCAATGTTTGATTTCCACATCACTAATGCTTGGTCCTCTCTTAGTGTCCCCATCTTAGGAAACGTGCCATCATTTATTCTAAAACCTTGAGTCATTCTTGGGTTCTCTTTTTCACTCATAATTCACCTTCAGTCCGTTAGCAAATGGATCTCATTCCAAGATAGGAGTGTATCTTGAATCTCATCACTACTTACCTACTGCACTGCTACTTGTATTCTAATCCAAGCCACCATTTTCTGCACTATTGCAGTAGTCTCCTAAATGGTTTCTCTGACTACACCCATCTCCTTCCACACATATTTAGATCCTTTCTCCACACGCCAGCTAATGTGACCCTTTAAAACATAATTCTGTTCCTATTACTTCCTGGCTCAAAAATCTCTAGTGGTTTCTTTTCACACTCAGTAAATCCAAAGTCCTCATTATGGCCTAGAGAGCCTTGCATGTTCTGGCTCCTGATGACACTCCAGACTCATCTCCTGTCATTCTCTCCTTCACTCACTGAGGTTCAGCCTCACTTACTTCCTTGCTCTTCCCCAAACAAGACAAGAATCTAATGGACTTTGCACTTGGAATTACCTCTGTCTGGAACTTACCCCCACCAAACAGAATTTGGTTCTTTCTCACTTCCTTTAAGAATCTGCTCAAATGTCACCTCCTCTGAGAGGACTTTGCTAATACCTTATCTGGAAGAACATCCCTGACAGCTCTCTTGTTTGTGTTTTTCACTGCTGCTATCATGGTTTAACTCTATATTAAAAGTGTCTTTGTTTCTTGCTTGCCTCCCCATCCTGCAGTAAGCTTTTGTAGCCAAAGGCTTGGTCAGGCTTTTCTGTTCTATGTTTGTCATCCAGAAGACTGCCTGACTATGAAGCATAACTATTAGCTCCATAAATATTAGCTGACTGAAGAGCAAAATCAATAACAAGGGAGATAGGATTTGATTTGTGTGACTTCTTATTTTGGTAGTCCCAGGAAAGACAGTGTGTCTGCCCAGTGCTCTCAGGTGTCCAGCGTGGTGCCCAGAGCAGAGTTTTTATGGATAAATTTGTGTTGAGTAAGTAAATAAATGATTAAATGTATGAGTATAGTCACATTAGTGAGTTAATCACCAGTGCATGTTCATCTATTCTTAGACCTATTCATTATGGCAGGGTTACTAACAAAGGGACCTAACCTTGACTAAGGGGTCCATGAAGACATCTGTAAGGGGCGTACACAATAGTAATTATGCCTAGCATGCACTGAGTACTCACTATCATCCATACTTAATGTCTCTATGCACTAATGAATTTAATTCTCACAACAAATCTATGAGGTTATATTATTCCTATTAGTTCCATTTTACAGATGGGGCAGGTAAGGTACAGAGAAGTAGTTTAACTTACCTCAGGATATACAGCTATTATAGTAAATGGTAGAGGCAGACCCAGGTAGTCTAACTCAAGACTTTGCTCTTAACCACTGTGCTATATCCAAGCTGTGGACTGAGAATGGAAGAGTAGCTGACTAGATGAAGGATTGGAATTAAGTTAAAGTTAGTGTTCTGGGCAAATGAAATCACATGTGCCAAGGGCCAGATCATGACCAGTTCCATGGAGGACATGACAGAGGCTCAGCATGAGTGGGTATGTGAGAGAGTAAGAAATGAGACTCATTATTAAGCACGTGCCAGACTGTGGAGGCCTGATAGACTATGTTAATGAGTTTGAACTTACCTTAGGCAAAGGGAAACATTAAGTTGTTGCAGGAATGTTAGGTGCACAGATTTGTATATATTTTTTCAATTAATTTTTATTAAATTTATTGGGGTGACTTTAGTTAGTAAAACTATATGGGTTTCAAGTGTACAATTCTATAATACATCATTTATATTTCGCACTGTGTATTCACCACCCAGTCAGTTCTCCTTCCATCACCATGTATTTGACCCATTTTACCCTCTTCTATCACATCCCTGCCCCCAACCCTCTGGTAACCACTAAACTGTTATTTGTGTTTCTGTGTTTTTGTCTTGTTTGCTTGTTGCTTTCAGTTTTACATCCCACATATGTGTGAAATCATATGGTTTTCAACTTTTTCTGACTTATTTCATTTAGCATGATAATCTCAAGATTCATTCATGTTTTGCAAATGACAGTATTTCATCTTTTCTTGTGGCTGAGTAATATTCCATGTGTGTATGTACCACAGTTACTTTATCTAGTCATCTATCCAAGGACAATTTGGTTGTTTCCATGTCTTGGCTACTATGAATAATGTACATGTATCTTTATGAATAAATGTTTTCAGATTTTTTTTGGATATTTACCTGGAAGAGGGATTGCTAGGTCATATGGTAATTCTATTTGTAATTTTTTGAGGAACCTTCACACTGTTTCCCATAGTGCCTATACCAATTTACATTTTTGCCAGCAGTGTATGAGGGTTCATTTTTCTCCGCAGCCTCTCCAATACTTGTTATCACTTGTCTTAATAATAGCCATTATAACAGATGTGATATGTCATCTCGTTGTGGTTTTGATTTGCATTTCTCTAAAAGCTAATGAAGTAGAGCATTTGTTTTCATGTATCTGTTGGCTGTTTGTGTGTCTTCCTGGAGAAAGTATCTTTTTAGGTCCTCTGTCCATTTTATGATTGGGTTGCTTGTTTCTTCGTTGGTGAATTGTATGAGTTCTTTTTACCTTTTGGATATTATCCCCTTATCAGGAGTATTGTTTGCAAATATTTTCTCCCATTTGATTGATTGTCTCTTTGCTTTGTTGATAGTTTCTTTTACTGTGCAGAAGCTTTTTAGTTTGATATAGTCCCATTCATTTACTGTTGCTTTTACTTCCCTTGCATTTGAGGTCAAATTCATAAATTTGTCTCTAAGACCAGGGTCCATGAGTTTAGTAATGCTTTCTTCTATGCAATTTACTGTTTCAGGTCTTACAGTTAGGTTTTTGATCACAGGTTTATATTTTTAAACAGTCACACTGAGGCCCTGTAGAGGATGGGCTAGAAGGCAGGCAGATGGAAGGCAGGGAGATCTGTTGAGAAGGCCTTGTAATAGTTCAAGAAAAGGGATATGGTGCCCTGAGGTAGGGTGGTGATGGTGGTAATAGAGAGGTAGTATAGATTTGAGGTAGAATCATCAGGACTCAGTTAATGAGTTAAGGAAAAGGGAGGTGTAGATGGTATCATTTAGAGGGACCAATTAATCAATCAGTTCACTTCCAGGGTTTTATTCTACAGATAGACTAGTTACCGGTCCTTGTGCACAAGTTCTTGTTTACAAGGACAGTCACTGCAAGAGTGTTCTGTAATGAATTATCAATAGTACAATATAGTGCAGGGCCTTATACAACCCTGAAGGCTGCTGTTCACATAGAAGACAGTGTGGAGAGCATCCTCAATTTGTGCAACTAGTAAATTAACTAAATTACTGAATTACAGTATGTCCAAACAAGAAAATATGATGCAGCAGTTCAAAAATAGGATGAGAGGCTTTGTGTACTGATAAATAATGATTGCCAAGAACAGTGAGTAATATGCTATGATTTATGTTGTAAAAATCTACTTGTATACACATGTATGAGGGCTGTCTGGAAAAAATTCAGCCAAAATGCCTCTATTTTTCATATGACATGGCTGGATACTTTCTGGACAGCCCTTGTATAAACACTTGTAAATGTATAACATCGTTCTGGAAAGATCCATAAAATATTCTTATGTAAATATTTTACATAAAATTATAAAAGGATTGGAGGTTAATAGTAATAAGGAAACTTACTTTTTTTTGTACTGGCTGATTTTTAAAAATCTGTATGTATTTATTAACAATGAAAATAATAATAGTTTTTAAAAAATCATGGAGACTTGATAAAGGAGTGACAGTTAAATCATTAAGCAAATGGGAGTAAAACAAACATGATACTAGTTTATAACCACTTTTCTATTTTAAAACCTCTGAAATAATAAAATTTAAACTATAATTATAAATCTCAAGGCAAAATTAAATATGAATATAATAAGTTTAAAATTGTGTGTTGGGGAGAGATAGCACATGATATTTTTATTAAGTGTAGGATGAGCAAATTTTAAGAAAAATTTAAATCTAAAATGCTTGTAATAGCATGAGTGTAATTAATTAACCTTAGAGATTAATGTATACATACAAGATTAAAATTTGAATGAAAAAATTGGATTTAGAAATACCATCACAGAAACTTTAAATACTGAATAATTTTACCCAAAATTCTCCTTTGTAAATTACTGTAGGGACTCAGGGTTCTTTTAAGAGTGCAAAACCTTAAGATTGATGATTTTTGGATTATACTTCAGTTCTAAGATAATGGTTCCTTAAAACGTGGCGGGGGGCCCTCAGCATCTTGTGGTAGATAGTATAACTGCTAGTATAGCTTTGATGATTTGCTTTGTTCACCGAGCATGTGCAAAACTTCTGCAAAGTGAATGCATAGCATAAGCAAGAAGAATAATGTGAACCAGGACAGAATATTAGATCAACTTGGCCATTCTGGATTTCTTGATATTATTCTGTAAGTAATCATGGTCTTTTGGGAAGAGGCAGGCCTCATCAGCTCTCACTTAACCTGTGCATCCACAAAAATGCTTTAGAACCAGGTTGGTGACTTTTTTTTGCAGAACTTACCTAGGCTCTAGGTGAGCTTCACCTTGGAAAATTTTGTGATTGCAATAATAAAGTTCACAATTAGCATTTTATGGATGTTAGGCAACCTTAAAAGTAAGTCTTGAATTAAAGGAATAACTAATTAAAGGCAAATTCCAGTTAGAGAATACTTTTTCTCTTCATTCCTTTCCTATTTGTAGTAAAGCAGTTACTGAAACGTCATATATCATACATATATAAATATAAAGGGAAAATAAGTACATATTGCTGTCACATTACTAGGGACCTTGGTGCTAAGGGGCAATGCCTTCCCAGCCAACCTGAAATGAATCCTGTCAAGTGACTCATTTGCCCACTCTTTCTACAGAACCATTCTTCTTGGGGGCCTGTGGAGGAATGTGGCTCCACTGGAAGACCTTATTGAATTTAGCTTTGAAAATGATAGATTCATATTCAGGGGGAAAATGGAGGTATATTATTCAAACTCTGTGATTTATTGATCAAATGCAACAGGGGCTCACCAAGAAAGTTATCTTATCTTAAGAGATATTCCTGAAAAGTTGAGACAAGTATAACTAATTCTTGATGGAGGAGGCTGCTGTGAGGCCCCTGATGGAGAGGAGGTCCCTGATGGGAGGAGCAGTCTTGTCCCCATTTCGCCCAGTATGCCTGTAGTTTCATCCAGGGATCTGGCAGCCTTGACACACACAGCTTTGACTGCCGAGATTCCCAAGTGGGCTACAAACAATAGTTAGGTGCCTTTTCGGGCACAGTTTGTGCAGATTCAAGTTTTATGCCCTGTTTAAATTTCAGTGGTATCTATTAAAAACAGGGGTAGGATAACAAATGGATGCAGAAAATCTAGTTGTCCAAGACCTTGAAGTACTATATGCTGAGACCAGGAATCTTTTGCTGACCAAAATACTGACAGGGTGGAAGACAATGTCCCTTGTGTGTTTTTTGTAGAAATCCATCCTGTTGAAAAATCTGGTCCTTTTTCATTGTGATAGTGTTTGCCACAACTACTCCCAACAGGAAAATTTTTGTTAATGTCAGATGGCATAGCGTAGTACAAGTCTGTGCTCTCTAGAGTCACCTGTGCTTCCAGTAGGAGATTCTCTTCTCTTGCATTGCTCAGGGTTGGGAAAACTGCTCATGGAGTCCTGAAGACACAGTTGGCTCAGAACTATGACCTTCCCCACCTGAGCATCCTGGGTTTTTAGAGGGCTTCCCTTCCATATCTACCAGGCTATTGCCATCCTTAGCAGGTCTCATATTCTTTTGAGGTAGTGATTGAACTGTGGTGGCTGGAATCTTGTGAGTCCTGCAGAGAATGTTCCCCCTTCCATTTTTAGTTATAATGCCTCTTCCTCACTGGCTTTTGTTCCTTTCTCAGCCTTGCCTGCCAGCACTCATATCACACTTCCTGGCAGGGTGGGCATCTCTTCCCCAAGGGGCCACCCATTGGGTTCCAATTCCAACTCTGTTCTTTATTAACTTGCTATTTGGGGCAAGTTTCATAACCTCCCTGGGCCTCATCATACTCATCTGTAAAGCTTCTCTATAATAATGCTGGCTTGTGTTTGCATTTTTAAAAAACTCATATATTGTCTGACAGAAAGTAGATGCTCAATTGCACATCGCTATTATCCTCGCAAGGCTAGTTGCCATCCTGCTGGTCCAGTTGGTTCTTGTTTTAATTCACTTGAGATGCTGTGAGTAGGTGGAGCCATTTGGTTGAGTCATGACTCCTTGTTCTAGGTGGGACTGTACTCTGAGCACATCCTGAGAAGGAGCCTCCAAGGGGCACTTCCTCTTCTGATGCAAGAAAACAGGGCTCACGATTTCTCTCTCCACTGGGAGGATTGCATAATTTGCAACAAGGATGCTAAGGGGAAGTTTAAGCCATCACAGGTAGTGTATATGAAAACAGTGTGATCAGGATGTGTTGAGATATTTTTCAGTCAGAAATGGGCGTTGGACAGCAGACTATATGAGAAGTCTTCATGAGAAGATGAAGTGTAAACCCCTTGTTCATCATACTCCTTTGTTAGAATTTTACCTTTTTTCTTATTTGTGCTTCATTCCTACTCTACATGAGATTCCTCTTTTCATTAATTTTCATGGAAATTTAACTTTACACTTCCAAATATCTATATAAAATCTTAAAATAAAAAAATATTCTTATATGAGTGTACATGCATACATAGTGTAACTTACTGAATGGTACCCACACTAGAGTGTAAATGAGCAAATAGAAATATTCTTAAGCCTTGCAGAAGCTCCAAAGCATCTTATAAAATGCTGATTTCACTTAAAATGTGTTTTTCTACTCTTTGATTTTATTTCACATTTTTCATTTTCCTGAGAACGGTTCTTTGCAGCCAAAATGCCAATGACTCATTTTAAATAGAGTCC
>PVJL010012978.1:0-34443 GCA_004026885.1 Lyroderma lyra | reverse complement strand
GGTGGGGAGGCGCAGCAAGTGCCAAGGCTCAGAGGCCAGAGGTCCTGAAGTATTTGCATATGACTGTCATACTGCTAAACAGAGGCAAATGGCGAAAACAGAGACCAGGAAGGACTGCAGAGGTTCCCAGATGGAAAATTCCCCTGAATGCCGTCTTATTAATGTCCTCTGTCTTGATTCTGGACTCAGGGTGACGGCTGACATGGACTTGAGCCCTACACACCTGAGGTTGCATCCCAGCTGCATTCTTAACTGTTTGTGAGAAATAAAACAAACGATCTGCTAGGTCTTTGCTTCAATATCTGCAAAAAGAAGGAAATTAAGAGTACTTACTTAGTAGAGCTATTTTAAAAATTAAGTAAGATAACCCACACAAAGCATTTGGCACAGTGCCGGGTATAGAGCCAACGCTCGTAAATTCTGGCTACTTGTATTGCTATTTTTAATACTTAAATCTGATCCTATCATCCCCCAACTTAAAATCCTTGAATTGTTTCCTCCGACCTTCAGTATAAAAATCCAAACTCCCTAAAGCTATCGGAAGCTTCCGGCTCCCTGGGTTTTAGTGGCAACACCTACCCAGCCCCTTCCCAGAACTGAAATGAGGAAAGTAATAATAATCCACCATGAGTAAGTTAAACTGTCACCGGGAATGCTGCATCAAAGGGCCTGGTGACCTCCTCTAAGTCCAGGCAATCAGGGACTCTATCCTGGTACCCAGTTCTGTCCCCAACCATCTCTCTGCTGCCCAGTCCCAGCTCTGTCCCCACCGTCTCTGCTGCCCAATCCCAGCTCCCTGTCCCCCATCGTCTCTCTGCTGTCCCGATCTCATGCTTCTTCAGGACAGTTAGTACCTGGGGGTGTCAAATATTTGAATATTTTATTTTAAAATGGTGCAGAAGAGAGGCAATACAGTTCTCTTCTGAAATGGCAAGGCTTTATTGAAGGATACTCCTCAGTACAGTGAAAGAGAGAGAGGCAAGTTAATAAATGATTTTGAAATACGTGGTCATGATGCAGGCCAAACAAGTCAGCCCCCTCCCCACCTCACTAAGCACTTATTTTCCTGGTCCTTTAGCTTCAATTCACCTTTTTTCTAGTCCAAAGTCTTAACCGCTTTCCTTAATTTTCTCTGGCTCCTCACCCCGAGCAACAGACTGTCCCCCGTGGATAATTACTCCAAAACTTGTAACCCATGTCTCCAGCTTGCTGATCACAATCACTACAGGCAAGCACCCCTTCCAGGCCTTTCTGGACCTGGACAGGGGATAACACCTGAATGGCCAGCTAGGCCAGAAGTCAACAGGCTGCAGGCTCAACGGACTTTCTACCTCAAAACCACCTAGTGACAGGGCTTTGAGAACTATTTCTTGGGTCAATCCTTTCTAAACTATTAAATGAATTAATATCTCCTCATCTAGGGACCATCAGGATACTAGTAGTACCCCAAAAAGGCTTCCAGCCCATCTTGACCAAAAAAGTCAACATGGTGGATCTCGAGACCCCTTCCCCTTTTAGATTAGATAGGGTGAGAGCTCCATGGACCCCCAATAGGTAGGGACAACGACCATCCTCAGCAGGAAGCAGATACAGAAGATGAGATCTCCAGCCCCTCAGCTTCCCATGGAAATTTGTGGGGATTGTGTCTCTCAAGGAAATGAGAGGAAGGCAGGTAGGGTACGGGGGATCTCGGGACGCCTCCCATGAGACTTGCCCTGCTTGATAGTCACCACCTTAGTACCACCCTATCATTAGTAGTCCCTGCCCCAGGGTAGCCAGCCACAGGAAGAAGTTCCAGGTAAATACAGGGAAGTCAGAGGGCACAAGGAGCCCACCAGTTTGGGCCACTTCCTACTGCCTGCGCAGTGAGAGTTACAATGACCTTCATCTCATCTGGGCCTCATTATACCATCATTGTAAGGTCATACATGTGCCCAGAAGTTCATTAATATCATTGTAACAGACTGAACTCTGGGAAAGGACATGTGTAGTCAGAAGGCATTATGTAATAGGCCCCCTGTCAATCAGACTTGTCAGTCAAGAGGCCCCACGCCCAGAGGTGTCTCCCCTGAAGACGCGGAAGGAAATAAAAGCCCCAAAGCCTCATTCATGGGGTCCTTGAGCCATATTCCTGCCCGAGCCTGCTCCTACCTCTTAGGAGTGTGCTTTCTCTTCAGTAAACTGTCTCTTCCTTCACCGCTATGCTTGTGTGTGTGTCTCCTTCACCTCTTTGCTCGAGACACCAAGAACCTGGACACTGCACCGACGAGGGCACCCACTTTCTGGTACCAGTTGGAATTGCCCCAAAGTATCTCTTAGTTCCTTTTTGCTGCTGCTTTCTTTTCTATTTTATCTTACAGCATTTGAGGGAGACATTTTTCAAATCTAGTGGGAGGGCTGGGAGGGCCAGCCGTTCCGTCGGTTGTCGGTGATTTCTCAGCGCTGCCTCCCCGGTCCTCCGCCCTGCCGGCAGAGGAGAGGGCTGGTAGCTCCACGTCCCCGGGGACAGGGGAAGGCTGGGAACCTGGGGTTTGTAATGTCCTGATGCTGGTTGTAGCTCTCTGTGTGTATGCTCAGGCACGGTGTGTGTGTGTGTGTGTGTGTGTGTGTGTGTGTGTGTGTAGGGAAGGGTCACAGGAGGAAGGGGGCAACAACCTTCACCTCTCACCCATGGCACCCACGACAAAAACAGGGAGATAGAGAACACATTGCAGACATATCTTAGGAGTCTGATCTAAAGGAATTAATATCCAATGAAAAGAGACAAATGAGGGAAAGAGATATCTTGGAAAATTCCCATATCTCTAGCCTTGGCGACTAAATGGAGAGCCACACCATTCTCTGAGACAGGTGTTAGGAGTTCTGTTTTTTAACTTCTATGGTGTTTGAGGTTCTCCTGAGATAGTTACATGGAGATGATTAGTAAGCAGCTAGACACATGGGTCTGAGGAACAGGAGTGAGATCATGGCTGGTTATAGAGAAAGATTGTAATTAAAGCTGCTGGCTATTGGTGAGCTGACCCAGGTAGAGTAGATAGAATTGGGAAAACACAAATACCTCTAGGAAATGGCATCATTTAAAGATATAAAACCACAAAAGAATTAACAGAGGGTTACGATAAAAATCAGAGAGAACGTTATCTGAACAACTAACAGAAGAATAGTTTTTAAAAAGAAAGACAGCTGAGTCAAATGTAAAAGAAGTCACTGAGATAACTCATTCATTCACTCACTCATGGATTCATTCAACAAACACTGAACATCTACTATGTGTCAGAGATTGTCCTAGATGCTAGAGACAGGTAACTATGGAAACATCTTTGTCTCAGGAAACTTCGTGTATTGGGTAGGACAGAAGAAAATAGGCAATTACAATATAAAGTACAATGAATAAATGAGGGTCTTATGAGATGACATGGGTATGGTTGGGCCTTAGGGACAGCACTTCCAGTGGTGTGACAAGGGCAGGTACAATGCAGATGTTGCATTCTGGGAATTTGGTTCTTAGTAAAGAAGACACTTAAGGTGAAAACTACAGGTGGACATGAGGTGGGAAAAAAGGAATGACTTGGGTTTTTTTTCAGGAAAGGGAAAGATTAGAGATCAGAAATTAAAAGGGGTTCACTGCTCCACAAGTTCTCTGGGAGGGTTGGTCACGGAGGAGGGAAGGGCGGTGGGGAGGGGCTCAGAATCAGAGCACAGGTGGGAAAACTATCCTTGGAGAGAGGGAAAGCCTGTCTTCCACAGAGAATGCCCTCAGGAAGAGGACGGACGATGACCGGTGGGTGGATGCATGGATGGGTACGCAGATAAACTTTGATGGGGTTTTGAGCACTAGAAATGATCAATGAGCCCATAGAAGTACGAATCTCACCTTTCCTTCCACTCACATGAGAAAAGAAGTGAGTAAAAGGATTCCCTTGAATGTGCAACCTCAAAGGCCTTTCAAAGAATCGGGTAGACTTTTTGGAACCACTTTAATCAGCAGCCTGCTGTGGGGCTCTGCTGGGAAGTGCTCGACTGCCTGGGCCACAGTCCTCCAGAGGAGGGGGGCATTGTCATACCAGCCGCCATGAAGCACAAAGGTCACCGGGCCTAAGGAAGTAAGGCGTCCATTTCCTCCCCCACGCGTTTCCTCTGTGACACCAGCACTCAGCCATCGGCCCAGACTGCTTCATCGAAACTTGTCCCTTGAAGGTCACTGATGACATCTTGATTGCTAATTCAAATGGCCTTTTCCTCCACCCCGTTCTCATCATCCCCCAGAGTCTATTGTTTATCAAAGTCATTTCAGTGACAGCTGACACCGTTGACCTGTTTTTGAAACTCTCTCTGGCTTCCGTGACACTGCACTACTGTGATTTTCCTCCTCCTTGTGAGTCAAGGGTAATTCCTCGAGGATGGAAAAAGGAAGCTGACAGTACACCTCAGGGAAGGATGGGTTTGTGTTCAGGTTGCAGATGGGCTCTTACGGTGGCCACGAGGCCCCGACACGTCTGACCTCCTCTCCTACTAGCCTCCGCTCCCCCACTCTCCCCGCCCGAGCCACACTCTTCTTGCTGTCCTGCAGACACATGGGGTGCACTCCGGCCTTCACCGTGCTCTGCCACCCTCATGCTGATCCCTCACCCCTGTGGTGCGTGTTTACTAGGTCATTTGAGAATATCCAGTTCTGCTCTGACAGATGAGAAGAATAATGGGGTGGAGAAAACCCTTAAGGTGCATTAAAAATAGTATCTTATGAGACGTTTTAAAGATACGATTTTAGGAATGAGATACATGATTTTAAAAGCACGGAATACTCAATACTGTTATTTCTACAAAGAAAGGGATGGAAGGGCCAAGTAATAAGGTACTTATCCTAGAACCTACAGGCTGACCGCTGTGTCACCTCAAATTGGCCACCCCTTGGTGATGTGTATTAAGATCCCCAATCTGGCTCCATGTCTATTCAGGAATACTTGTTTCCAAGCCTCTCTGATAGAGCAAGTGTGTGTGGGCCCCAGTCACCATCTGTCTACTGAGTCCTTGTGTAAGTTCAAGTATGGTCCTTATGATCACAGTGTCTGTGAGAAGATTGAGGTGTGTGTGTGTGTGTGTGTGTGTGTGTGTGTGTCAGAGAGACAGAATATATTAACAATGCATAACCCAGGATTCATATATGGTGAGGCTTCTACCTGCTTATACATTATCTTAAGTATGTTAACCTGTATCAATTTTTGCCTCTTGCTGCACTCCACGTGTTTTAGGTTGATTCAATAATTTAAATTATTTGAGCATCTTGATTTGTCCTGTTTTGTTAAAGAATAAATTGCCAGGTGATTGGAGGTTCCCTTTGCATTGAGGTCACAATGACCTCTTTCAAGGGTTTGTTTAAATCTCACCTTCTCGGATTAAGAAGTGCACATTGGTAGTTACAAAATAGTCGTGGAAATGTAAAGCACAGTATGGGAAAACTAGCCAGTAATATTTTAAAAACTAAGTATAACGTCAGATGGGTACTAGACTTAGTGGAAGGACTACTTCATAAATTATATAGACATCTAACTAATACGTTGTACGCCAGAAACTAATATAAGATCATATCAAATGTCAACTATAATTTTAAAAAATGGTCGTGAGGATAAAAAGCACCACATACAGAATATAGTCAATCATATTATAATAACTACTATGGTACAATGTCAGATGGGTAATAGAGTTATTGGGGTTATCACTCTGTGAGGTATATAAATGTCTAATCACCATGTTGTTTTATACAGCTGAAACTAATCAATCAATAAATACCTTAACAGATAAATGAATAAAGGTCATCTTCTCAATGATGCCTACACTGATCACTCTATTTCAAACTGCAATTCCCCATTTCTAGCCCCATTACTCCACTCTATTCTTTTTATCCTTGGCAGATATCCTTTTCCAGCAAATATTATTTACTTATTTATTTATATGTTCATCATTTATTGTTAGTCTCTCCTACTAAAATATAAATCCTCCTGTTTTTTGTCTGTTATTCAGAGATAGCCCACATTCATAAAACAGGGCCTGGACTATATAGGAGGCCCTCAAAAATATTTATTGTGTTGATTTGTCACAAACCAGGCGCAAATAAAGGATGTGACCCAGGTGCTGGTTGTATACAGGTTGCTGCTCAATGTTTACAAAGACATAAAATCAACACCAGCTGCAGCATTGATGAAAACCACCCACGAGGCTGAACAACCAGGGTGAATGCAGTAGAGAAGAGAGCGATGAAAGGAAAATCTGAGAACAGTCATTGGGTACATGAAGGACTATTAAATGGAGAATTAGCTTTTGTCTCCCATTTTTAGTGAAATATTTATCAAAAGAAACAGTAGATTTTTAACTGGTATTATCAGATTAATGTTTTGAAGACCCCCTTTCTAAATTTAGGTGCAAATTCCACTGCGTAGGGGAGTAAGCAGGAGCTAAGCAGACAATTAAGCGAAGCGAGAGGAACAGGACAGGGTGTGCGCCTGGGGCACCGGGGAGCTCGTACCCCATTCAAGACAGCAAACCCCCCTCCGCCAAGAATGGAGATGCAGGAACGTAGGCCCGATGCTGCCACACTGAAGAACGTTCAGACATCCAAATCTTTTTTTTCTTTTTCAAATGCCTCAGTCTTTAAAACTCTGAGCTAAGCAAAATCCGTTGGTTTTGCCTGTCAGTTTATTACATCTGCATTATAGCCAAGGCCACCTTGCTTTCCAACCTGTGTGACCTCTCTTCCTTCGCATGGATCTTCTCTCCGTTGAGCCCTCTCCACCCTTCTCTCTTGACACCCTCACTGGGCCCCATGCGGCTCCTCACAAGCTTGCCCCTTTGTGGCATAGCGCTCACTCCTGCCCATCTTTCCAATCCGTCGTTCTAATCCTTCACTCTTTCAAGACGTGGAGATCAAGACCCATCATGTCCTCACAATTTCTCAGATCACTCTAGGCTACCGCAACGTGTCTTGTAATTTGTATGGCTTTTGTAACAGTCCGCTCCCTGCTTTATGACATTAAACATGTTTCCTATGCACGAGTATTGTCCCCCAACTAGATTGGAAGATTCGCAAGCGTTGGTGTCTGGAAGGAGAGCGTACGCAGTCCACGGTGTTAGAAAGACGGGATTTCGATCGGCCTTTGCCGTCTACCGTTAACGTGACATTGAGCTAGCGAGGGAACTTCTCCCAGCCTCAGGGTCTTCACCTACAAAAGACAGTATTTCTTCATAGAGAAGTTGCAAAGTTTAAATGAGATAACTATAATACAGACATTGTCCGTGGGTAGAAAAAAATGTCTCACACATACTAAGGATTCAACCAGCATTTATTGCTTTTACATCTTTAAAAACTGTTTTGTATGCCCTATGGTGTCTAGATGTAGATTCTGCTCAATAGAACATTCACAGTAAATGTTTGTTGATTTGTTTCATCTAGAGAACATTATTCTCACTCTAATAAAGGCCCTTGCTACTACCTGGATTTAATGCTTAAAAGTCTCTAAGAGCGATTTGAGAGTGCACAACGCTCTGATGATTCATTGTGAGTTTTGCCCATGAACAGGACAGTAAAATAAACAAAACTGTCAGGATTTCGCTCATTCCTATGATTGGAATTGATCTAAAGCAGTGTTTCTCAGATGGGGAGGTGGGAACAAGCTTGCTCCCAGGGACATTTGGCAATGTCTGGAGACATTTTTGGCTGTCACAACTAGGAGATGTTAGTGGCATCCCGTGTGTGAATGCCGTGGACCATGTCGAATACCCTACAGTGGAGAGGACGGCCCTTAGTCGCCCTTCCCCCCCCCCCAAAAAAATTATCTGGCCCCAAATTCCATTAACCAGAAGATTGAAAAACCTCAGTCTAAAGATTCTCAATGCCTGCGGCAATCACCATTCCTAAGATGTCTCCCTTCCCACAACTCCGCTATGCCAAATTCATTTGACAGGGGAGAGAAGGTACTGGAAGGGATCCACAGTAGGCCAAGTACTTGGTGGGTGGTCAGTGGAAAACCAAAGAGCCAAATCTGGAAGCGTTCTTCTCAGTTCAAGGAGCACTGAACCGGTGGCAAACCTTTCATACCCGTCACATTGAGGCATCACTGTTGATGTGTGTTTGAATACAGTTTATTCTCGTGTCTAATTATCTCTTTTTATTTCCCCATGCAATTAAAAACGGACACCCTTGTGAGTGAACTTTCTGAAGGAGACTGAGTAAATAAGTCTGGAATCCAAGCTGATCATGATGCTAATCTAAGACTTAAAGGGACTACAACATCCTGTTGTAAATGTAAATTCATTCTCATAGTTTCCCAAAGAGACAACTGCTTTTAGAAGAAGGTCAAATGTCTATCTTATACTCACACATAAAGGCTGTGAATAAATGTGGTTATAGCACTGGTTTCCTCTCTCGGAAATTTCCTACATCAGTGGCTTTGTTATTTTTTTTTCTAGTTAAGTATAATCTAGATGAATGTATATGAGGTGGTTTTTTTGTTTTGTTGTTTTTTTTTTTTTTTACTTTGTTCTCTTGCTCTCTTTTTTCTTTGCCTCTCCTCCCTGTTTTCCTCTATCCCGCTTTCTTCTTTTCCTCCTTCTTTTGTTACTTCCTTCCATACCGTATTTCTTTTCTTTCCAGTTACAGAGACCAAAAGAAAAATTCTTAGTTAAGGTTATTTTCAAGCCTCTGTCTTTCCATCTGAGCTCTAGAAAGGTTATCTACCTTTTAAAATAACATTGTGCTGCCATCGTGTGGTAAATTGAGATATTCAGCTAGTCGAATAAATGCAGAGTTCCAAATTATTAAAATACCTGAAAATGCACAGCCGTGCAGTTAACAGAGAATCGCTGTCTCACTTCACGGTTTAAGAGCCAGGACCCAAAGCTTAGATCCACTTCAACCCTCTGCTCCTCTTCCCTCCCAAAGCCAGGGCCTTTGCCCAGGAAGGAGGCAAGCTTACTGTTACTGAACTGAGCATGGACAATGCTCGCATCTCGAAAAACCTCCTACATAGGTAGGTCTGTGGCATGTTTTAGATCTTTAGAAGGAACTTTGCAGGTTTTGAGTATTCAAAATTATTTCTTTCAAGTCATCCCCGTAAATCTACTCATTAACATTGGGAATCAGTACTAGTGTATTAACATGTTAGATCTACTTGCATTTATATAGGGGAATTGCCCAATTAAATCATGATGTTGGCATTAACCTAGATGAGTAACCAAAAGTCAAATACTTTGGGAAAGACAGAACATAACACAAAAAGTTAGCATGATATTTTTAAAGGTCAGAATAGTATGTTTTCAATGAAACAATACAAATGTCTATTTCCTTATCGTAGCAGGGTGTTACTCAAAATACGAAGTTGATATTTAATGAAGTTTTAAATAGTTCGTATCCCTCAGGTGATGCTAGGATCTCAAATTCAGGGGGTCCAAAGTGTAATTCATTAATTTTCTCATCACCAGCACCCCCATGCTCATAAACACACACACACACACACACACACACACACACACACACACACACTGTGGTCTCCATGTTGCAGCCACTATGACTCTTTAAAATACAGATCTAATCATATTGCTATCTTCTTCTTTAATTGACATTTTGTGATAGCTTTTTATTAGTATATAGAAACAATTGATTTCTGTATATTAATTTTGTATCATGTGACTTTACTGAGTTTACTTATTAGTTCTAATAGGTTTTTGGTGGAGTCTGTAGGGTTTTCTCTATGTAGTATCATGTCATCTGCAAATAGTGACAAGTAAAACTTGTCCAATTTTTCTTCCAACTTGGATGACCTCTTTTTTTCTTACCTAATTGCTGTGACTAGGGCTGCCAGTAGTATGTTGAATAAAAATGTGTGAGTGGACATCCTTTTTTGAGCTTCTCACCACTGAGTATGATGTTAGCTGTTGGGCTGTCATATATGGCTTTTACTATATTGAGGCACATCTATCTATCCTTACTTTGCTGAGAGCTTTTATCACAAATGGATGTTAAATTTTGTCAAATTTTTTTGGCATCTATTGAAATGACCATTTGATTTTTATCCTTCATTTTACTCATGTGGTGCATCACATTGATTTGCAGGCATTGAACCATCCTTGTGTCCCTGGAATAAATCCACCTTGATCATGATGTATAATCCTTTTAACTTACTTCCCATTTTGGAAAAAAGGAAAGTACAGCTCACTGCCACGTTCATTTAATTTTACATAAACATGCTCTTTGAGGTTGAAGCAAATCTGACTGGTTTTCAACGTGAAAATAAAATATAAAAACTGTTCTTGGAGTTATTTCTAAACAGAACGTGTGCCTAATCCTCATGTAACAGAAATGTATGTGATAATTGGTATTTATTAATTTTTTATGTGTAAAAATGCTACATTTTCTAAGAGTTGACATTTTGAGTGATCAAGAATTACAATATTTTATACATGAAATACCACTACTAAAAACAGAATGCTATAAATAGAATAATGTCATTTGTTTCCCAAGACTATTAATATACTAGAGAGATGTGAAAATAGTAATAAAAACTGGATATTTCATGACAAACTTTGAAGGTAAGGTAGGACTAATCTGCGAGTTATCTCAGGGTAAACGTTGCAGCCACAAGCACTGCCAGCGAGTGTTCTCGCGGCCAATAGGAAATGGGTTCATGTACTGTTGAATTCGGTTTGCTATTATTTCATTGAGGAGTTTGTATCTATATTCGTCAGGGATAGTGGCCTGTCATTTCCTTTCTTTCCTTCTTTCTTTGTGCATGTGTGTGCATGTGTGCGTGTGTGCGTGTGTGTGTGTGCGTGTGTGTGTGTGCACGCATACGTGTGTGTGTGCACGTGTGTGCGTGTGTGTGCGTGTACGTGTGTGCGTGTGTGCGTGTGTGTGCATGTGCGTGTACGTGTGTGCGTGTGTGTGTGCGTGTGCGTGCGCATACGTGTGTGTGCACGTGTGTGCGTGCACATGCGTGCGTGCACGTGCGTGTGTGTGTGTGCGTGTGTGTGCGCGTGTGTGCGCGTGTGAGTGTACGTGTGTGCGTGCGTGCACATGCGTGCGTGTGTACACGTGTGTGCGCACGTGTGCGTGTGTGCACGTGTGTGCGCACGCGTGCGTGTGTGCATATGTGCGTGTGTGCGCGCATGTGTGTGCGTGTGCGTGTGTATGCGTGTGTGTGTGTGCGTGCGTGTGTGCGTGCGCGCGCGTGCGTGTGTGTGCGCGTGTGTGCGCGCGCGTGCGTGTGTGTGCGTGTGTGCGTGTGTGTGTGCGTGTGTGTGCGTGTGTGCGTGTGTGTGCGTGTGTGTGTGTGTGTGCGTGTGTGCGCGTGTGTGCGCGTGCGTGTGTGTGTGCGCGTGGGTGGGTGCGTGCATGCGTGTGTGTGTGTGCGTGTGTGGGTGCGTGTACGTGTGTGTGTGCGTGCGTGCACGTGCGTGAGTGTGTGTGCGTGTGTGCCCGCGCGCGTGGGTGCGTGGGTGCGTGTACGTGTGCGCGTGTGTGTACGTGCGTGTGTGTGCGTGCACGTGTGTGCGTGTGTGTGCGCGTGTGTGCGTGTGTGTGCGCGTGTGTGTGCGCGCGCGTAAATGTGTGTGCCATGTGTGCGTGTGTGCATGTGTGGTGTTTTGTCTCATTTTGGTGTCAGGATAATGCTGGCCTCATAAAATGAGTTTGGAAGCATTCCTTCCTCTTCCATCTTTTTGGAATAATCTGAGAAGGATAGTAGTCTTCACTGATTCATAGAACTCACCTGTAAAGCCATCAGGTCAAGAACTTCTGTTTTTTGAGAGTTTTTAAGCACTGATTCAATTATTACTTGTTATTAGTCTATTTTAGTTCTCCTATTTCATCAGAGTTCAGTCTTGGAAGATGATCTGTTTCTAGGAATTTATCCGTATTTTTTAGGTTTTCCAATTTATTGGTGTATAATGATAGTGTTTTCTTATGATCCTTTGCATTTCTCGGGTTTCAGTTATCACTTCTCTTTCATTTCTGATTTTATTTATTTAGTCTCTAACTTTTTTCTTTTTGATGAGCCTGGCTACAAGTTTATCTATTTCGTTTATGTTTTTAAAGAACCAACCCTTAGTTTCATTGAGCCTTTCCATTTTGTTTTAATGTCTGTTTCATTTATTCCTGCTCTATTATTCCCTTTCTTCTACTCGCATTGGGCTTCGCTTGTTCTTCTTTAACATTCGTTTAGATATAATGTTAGATTGTTTATTTGATTTTTGTTTGTTTGTTTCTTGAGGTAGACCTGTACTGCTATGAACTTCCCTTTTTAGAACTATTACTGCATCCCATAGAGTTTGGAAGTTGTGTTTTTATTTTCATTTGTCTAAAGATGTTTTTTTTATTTCCTCTTGTTTCTTCATTGACCCATTGCTTGTTTAGTAGCATATTGTTTAGTAGCATGTCTCCACATGTTTATGGATTGTTTTTAGTTTTCTTCTTGTAATTGATTTCTAGTCTCATACTGCTGTGTTGAGAAATGATGACTGGTATGATTTAAATCTCCTTAAATTTATGTGATCTATCCTGGAAAATGTTCCATGCGCACTTGCAAACACTCTGTGTTCTGCAATTTTTGATAGAAGTGTTTCGTATACATTTATTAAGCACCTCTGCTCTAATGTGTTGCTTAGAGCCAATGTTCCTTTATTTTCTGTCTGAATGATCTATCCATTGGTGTAAGTAAGGTATTAAATTTCCCTACTGTTATTGTGATACTGTCAATTTCACAGGCAGAAGTCATGGGGACATCTCTCCCTGACACTAGAACCCTGAGCTGGGACCCCTTGCTCCTCTGGAGGGAACCTCCGCAGCCAACATATCCCTCCTGATTTTTAATGGTTACATGTGTGTGTGGGACCAGCCCATTTCATGTCTCCGCCCCTCCCACCAGTCTCAAGTGGGCTTGTTCTGTGTGTCCTTAGTTGTAGGGCTTTGATTCAACTAGGCTTCAGGCAGTTCTCAGTAATGGTTGTTCTGGGGTTTCGTTGTAATTTATGTGGTCCTGAGAGGAGGTGACCGTAGTGTTTACCTACTCGGCGATCTCAGCTAGACTCACGTCACTACTCTTAAAGTCTTTTGTTGAACTCCCTTGTCCTCAGATCCAAGTCTGGAACTGATTTCCTATCCGCTTCTCTAAGGCTTTATGCCTACCTATATTCGCCTTTTGAGGGGTTCTACAAAGCACTACGTGTTCTCTCTCTAGGTGGGTTTTCCTTTCTATAGCTTCTGTAGTTCTCCTTTTGTAACAATCCTCATGCTGCTAACTCACTTTTTAGTCTCTAATTTTCCTGTGGTAGAGAGAGGGGCTGTTGGCATTTTGCTTACTTCACATCGAATGCTAAGAAACATTTATTTAACCTACCTCTGAATGTGGTTTTCAGCAACAGTGAAATAACATAGGATTTTAGAGCGAAGCAGACTATTGGCTCCTGCCGTAGTTTCTAGATTAGAAACAAGCCCAACAAGGCTGAGTAACTTGCCCAAGGTCCCTCATTTGTCTAATGGAATGCTTGGAGTTAAAATCCAGTTCTCAACTACCAATTCCAAGGACTCTCTGAGAGGAGTGGTGGAGACGCAGGATGCTTTCTTTGGCGTAAATGTTTAATGTAATAAGGTGTTGGGGAATAAATGTGAGTCTGGTTCATGACGCTCCCATTAGTGTGAAGCATTTACTTTCTCTCTGTGCTTTGGGAGTTTATCATGACTTCTGTGGTTTTCTTTGTTTGGAAGCTCGAAATAGTTTAATTATATGACTTTGTGGTTGGAGGACAGCCATTTGAGAGTGCTTGTGAAGTGCTGTGGAGAAAGCAAAGGGAAAGAAAGCGAATGTTTGTGTTTCCAGCATTTACAGCCACTCTATAAAGTGTCTGTTACTCTCCCCAATTTGAAGAAGAGGAAATTTAGCTCCATGGAAGTTAAGCAACTTGATTGAGAGCCCTGTGAGACAATGAACTGTGACTACCGAGGTCTACAGCAGTGCCAATCTTCATTTGCAGGGAGGGGGTGCATCAGCCCTCAGGGCTGGAACGAGGTGGGAGACTTCCCTGTTGGTGGTGGTGAATTCAGTCTTGGGAATTAGCTAAAGGCAAACGTTTCCACTCCCCATCTGTGACACTGTGATTTATAATAAGAAATACATACTTGGCCTCATCCTGGTTCCTAACACAGGGTTCCTAAAACCTTGTCATTTCCTAAATGGTAAGAGCACTAAGAGCATCTTCTGTTCTAATGAGACAACTCTGGGTGGGCTCCTAGGTGGGGGCGAGTCACCCCCAAAACCAAGCAATGGTTAGAAGCTTAGAATGTTCATCCCCATACCCGCCCCACCATTTCTCCACAGAGGGGAGCGGGGCTGGAAATGGAGTTAACAATTCCTTTTGCCTCTTTAGAAATCCCTGAAGAATGGGGTCCTAGAGCTTCCCAGCTGGTGAACACATCCATATACTGGGAGGGCAACACTCTCCAGCTCCATGGGGACAGAAGCTCCTGTGTTTGGGACCCTCTCAGACCTCACTCTGTGTATCTCTTCATCTAGCTGTTCTTCTGTGTCTTTTATAGTATCTTTTAATAAACTGGTAAAGTAAGTATTTCTCTGAGTTCTCTGAGCTGATCTAGCAAATAATCATATCCAAGGGGGAGGGGTTCATGGGAACCTGTGACGTGTAGCACAACTGGACAGAAGTTTGGGGTAATGGGGGGACCTACTGCTTGGAACTGACCTCTGCAGTGGTGGAGGGACAGTCTCATGGGACTGAGCCCTTAATGTGTGGGATCTGACACTACCTCCAGGAAGACAGTGTCAGAATTGAATTAAATTGTAGAACTCAGCTGGTTTCATAAAGAATTGCTCAGTGTGGAAAATCCCCATGCCCATTCAGTGACCAGAAATGTCAGAAGTGTTTTGAGTGTGGTAGTCATATGAAAAAAAGGGAGAGAAACACAGAAGGGAAGACTGAGTGGGACTCTAACTCACCATCGCAGGCAGGAGCCCAAACCGTAAACCGAACCATAGTTACACAAATTTTGTCGGGATTTTAGAAGCTCTGTATTATACCAATGTTAGTTGTCTGTGATGTATTTATTATTTGTTTTATATATTTGTGATATGCATTAATTTCTTTAAAAATCCACAGGGCCTGAGGACTTAACTTCAGAGATGACTAGGAAGGCGGGAAGCTGGGGGGTGGGGGTGGGGACAGATGGCCTGGTCCTTGGGGACAGATGGCCTGGCCCTTGGGGACAGTGAGGTTTGGGAAAGCAGTCTGAGTCACTGGAGGCTGCAGTAAAGGAAGAACGAAAGAACCCAGTGCTGTGGGCTTGAGAAGAGGCCCTGGAATGAGTAAGAAGCAGAGAAGCTACACGAAATACTCTGACGGCCGCAGGGCCGGAGAGAGTGGACCTGGACCTGGGGTTCACACCTGGGACAACAGATAAACCTCCCCGAATCTGTTTCCCATAAGGAAGGGCTGGTGGGTGCCAGGTTTGCTATGTGAATGTTGTAGTAATGGCAGAAGGTCGGGGTCATTTGAGAGTAAAATTGCTCCCTGAGTATTTTGGATAGTTGTCATCATTGACCTTGCAACTTAGCAATAGAAGCTGCCCATCGGACATCATACAGCTTCCTGTAGACGTCAGGAAATTCTAGACAGCCCTTCTAGCTCATTCGTCAGGTAGACAGACACACGCACGCACACGCACACACACGGCAGGGGATGAAGCGTAATAATTCTGAGTAAGTGTGCACTGGTGCACCCCCATCTTATCTCAGGTCTTTCCCTGGGGTCCTCTCACTTAATGACCAAGGCCAGACATGCCACATACGCAGTTCATGTTCTTGCTTCTCTGTGTAAAACATTGGAGAGTATTTACACTCACTGCACTCCCTTTGACACCCTTCTGTGATGGGGGGGAGGGGGGGAGACTAGTGCAGGCCACCCAAATTCTAAAACTTGTTCTCCGGGGGAACCCTATGCATGTGGTCGTTTGTTCCTGCCTCTCAAATGAGGAAGCCCAAGCTGAGCTTCCCTTTCCCGCGAGCCCCTCCCTTCCTCCTGCCCCTGCCTGGGGCCGGCGGCTGCGTGCACAGGAGGCGGGCTCTGACGCGTGCGGGCTGGAGCCCTTCAGTTCTGCCCACGGTCGATAGGGGGCGCCCGGGAAGCGAGGAAAGGAGATCCGTGCGAGCCGCGGCCGCCCTCGCCCGCAGAACGCCGTGGGCGTCTGAACTCAAACGCTGCTGAGCTCCGAGTTCAGAATACAGTGGTTCTAGCAAGTCCTGATTCCTGCCGTCCCCCACTTTCCTCTAGTGTCAACTTTGCAGCTAATTATCTTTTGAAAACCTAAGTCGGGATGAGGCACATGGGTGCGCAGAGCTTTGCACCGGCCCTCAGATAATTGGGAGTAAAAGACAAGCCTCCGGGCTCCCGTGACCTGCCCCCGGCCCCTTACTCGGTGGCCTCAGTTCTGTCGCTCACACCGTGCCTCAAGCTCACTCCGCGGAGTCCGTGCTGCTCCTCAAACACACCAGCCACGTTCCTGCCGCAGCTTTTTGTCCCGCAGTTCCCCCTCCCTCGGCATGCACACGGCAGCCGCCTCACTTCGTAAGGTCTGCACCCAGCCCCTGGCACTTCCATTCACTTCACTCTGCGTCCTTGCTCCACAGCACTTAGCAGCATGATACGCCTCGCATTACGTGGTTGTTTGTTTCTCGTCACTCTTCCTCGCTAGAAAGTCAGCCCTGGGAGGGAATGGGGAGACGTTGCCTACTTTATTCATTGCTCAACCCCCAGTACCTAGAGAAGTGCAGGGTCCACGATCGGTGCGCCGGGCGTGTTTATTACGTGAATGAATCAATGAACGAATGTTCACTCATGAAGTCGCAGCTTCTGTTTCATAGTGGCCTCCTAGTGACAAATTGGTTCCCAAGCGTTTAGTAGCGAAAACAGGGTAAGAAACAAGTCAGTGAGAAAGCTGAAGGGAGAGAGACATTCCTGGAGAATGACTTTGTATACAGAACCTTAAATGTCTTGCAAAACTGAATGGGTAGCTGAGAGTCTTAAAGGATCTTGAAATTAACCACAATAGGTAAGTTGCAAATCTAGAGAGAGCCAGCTTTTTGTGGGTACCAGATCTGATGCCAGAAATTCTGAGCACTAATTTTTTTTCATTTCAGGTAGTCTCCCCTTAGAAAATCCAGCTTATATTTTAGTTAAGGTTAAGCATTCATATGAGGAGCCCAGATTTCAAATAGCCTTTCCCGTCATCTCCATACTGTCAGATGAAGGTCCTCAACTTTTGTTTTAGAAATATGCTAGTCATAACTGTAGCACGAACATGACTTTGAGGCTAGGTTCTGGTAGAGAGGGGGTGAGGGATGGAAGGGACTGGAGGAACATATGTATCACAAACAGAAGAAAGAAGTAGAGACTTGTTCAACAACTCCCTCTGGTTCAGTGAGCATTTATTAATCATAGCCAGGGCATCAGGCATCACTCTAGACACAGGGTAATCAGGGATAAATTAGGAATGAGATATTAGAATAAACATGAATAAACCATATTGATGTGATGGGGCCAGTGCAGTGAAAGAATCACACTGCATTGGATGAAAGGGAGGAAATTTCCCCCCGAAGCTCTGGACTGAAATGTCGTGTCCAAGAGTTTAGGGTTTTATTGGCCAAGTCTTTTGCTAAGAGCACAGCATTTAGAATCAGAGCCACTTGGGTTTGAAAGTAGGTTCCATCAGTCATTAGCTGGGCAGCCTCAGGCAGGTTATTGAACTACCCTGAGCACAGGTTTCTCACCTTAGAATGGAAATAACTGACTTGCAACCTTACTAGTAGAGAAGGGCACTGACCTGGAGCTGGAGTGTCCATGTTCAAATCGCAGTTCCATGACTTAGCAGCCATGCCCCCGTGTAAGTTATTCATATACGTACAGATGCAAATCAGTTTATCTGTAAAATAGAGATAGTTATAGTATCTACCGCAGGATGATTTTTAATAATTGACTTAAATGTTCATTTATGTTTTTAGAGCAGTTTGAGGTTCACAGCAAAATAGTCCATTGTCCAGATCCTCCATGGTTTATTTATCCGTTCTCCTGATGAAGGGGCATCTTAATTACATCTAAGTGTTGGCAATTACAGATAAAGCTGCTCTAAACATCTATGTGCCGGCTTTCGTGTGAACAGAAATTTTCAACTCGTTTGAGTAAATAAATATCAAGAAGCGTGATGGCTGGATCATATGGTTGTTCCTCTTGGAAAAAAAACAAGGAAGCTGCCCTCTCTCTTTCCCAGGGATGAGCATTTATCATCAAATTTAGATATGTCTTCAAATTAATATATACAAAGTTACAGTAGGGAGGAGTGAGAAATATCTTTCTCTTTTAAAATATTTCTTCAGTTTAGCCTTGTAGCAATAGTAGTTATAGTTAATATAATAATAACTCATAAGTATGCTTGTTTACATTCTTTCTTTTCTATAACAGCTGATCTCATTTGCTAAATCTCCAATCATTACTCCCAACTGAGCCTTCACTTCATCTTCTAGACTTGCATTTTAATGTCCACAATCATTATCAAGGCAGTAAACAGTGCTGAACTGATTTCTACAGGATTGCATTACACTTAATACACTACCAATTCTATTTGTGCCTGCCTGATTCTTTAAAAATTGGTATATCATATGTGTTTGACATGATAACTTTTTATTAACCAGAAAATTCAACAAACTAAAGTACTGATTTTTCTATCATATTGGAAAACCAAATTTAATAATGCCTATGAAGCATAATGAAGGTGACACTGGTGACATTATTGTGTCATAGATATTGGTGAGTTTCACTTTCTCTCAAGAAATGAGGCTCAGGAACTTTATTGATTTAAAACAGACTGTATCTTTAGTAGCCTGGAATCCACAAATTTCACATTAGTTGATGAATTTGAGGCTGGAATTTATTTCAGAAAATAAAATTATTTTGTTTAGAATAAAATAAGCATTCTGTATCATGTCATTAAAGGCAGTTTCCTCCAAAGACAAGAATAGCTCTCAACCAAATATGAAGGTTCATGGTCATTTACAAAGGACTGTACACATTTTCTTAGAGGAAAATTGCACCACAATCCCGTTTCCTCTCCATCCATCTGTGAATGTTAACCAAGCTCAGTAACTATCTTTAAAGAAAAGGGTGCCAAGTCCTTGTGAATAGAAGGGCTCCCAAGAAAGTAGTAAAAATTTGCATATTTAATTAATATATTCACCTTACAGAACACTGAAACATGGAAATTCATTCATTCATCCACTTATTTAGCAAATAAGTTTTGCTGTATTTCATTTTGTCATTGAGATATAATTGACATATAACATTATATTTTAGAATGTATTATAAGAATTTTAGAGTGTTATAAGTTACACGAGTATATGTTAGGCTTTATGTGAAACTATATTTAATCATAGCTGCCCAAGTGCATTTAGAAGAATCCATAACATTTCTTAATGTTCTCTTCTACTAACTCTACTCTCCTTGGAAAATCTGTACTTTAGAACAAATTCCAGTTTAACAAGTTCAGATCACAATTCCCTAATTTTGTTTTTTTTTTTTTAAGTGATTTGATGAACAGACAAAAGTAAAGGAGTTGCTCCAATCATAGTCGACACTACAGAGTCCGGCGGAAGTAACGCCCTTACTTGAGTTATGATTTTATTACAAAATCATAACCATACATGCTTATGATTTTGTAATAAAAGATGTGACATAGATTACGAGCTCATTTTAAAAAGATGGGGGGCCTTAGTTCCGCGGGGTCCTATTTTGTGCTTCTCGGTCTGGTGCCGGACTGCCTCCAGGGGGCGCCAGAGTCCGGAAGATTTCTACCATCGCTTAAGGCAAGCTGAATCAAACCGGGTTTTCCCGACGTAAAATGGGCTGTAGAGCGCGTTACCTACCTACAGATGTAAATTGTGGTTTGCTCATCTCTGCATTATTTTCCTCATGTTTAAAAACTGCATTTTATATATTCAATAATCTGATTCTGTTGCCTAATTTTAAAAGGAAGGAATTGTAAACGATGATGTTTTCTTGAAAATAACTTCCTGTATGAATCAGCTATTCACGTGCATGTCTTATAGTCTAAGTTAAAATATAAGCTTCTACTGGGCAGGTTTGATTCCTCTTTGTATATTTGCCCAGCTCCGAGGTAAGTATACTAAGTGCCCAAGAATTCCTTGACTAATTAATTTTAAAACAATGCAGGGGAAAGAAGCAGCACAGTTTAAAACTGAAAAGCCAGGGGTTTTGTGATTATTGAAACTACAGCAGAGTGAAATTCAGGGGAGAGGTTACTTAATGGATTTGAAATGTGTAAATGGAATTGTGTGACATGGTGGTGGTCACTGTGTTTCACTGTAAAATGCTATTGCATAGCAATAATGTCTCTCCAGCACTTCTAGGAGCCCACTTTCCAATCGACAGCAAAAATCAGAGAGTATGTACATCCACATGTTGCATTCCAACAATACTGAGTGTAGAGCAGATCTTCAATATATAATAGGTGAATGAATGAATGATGAAAGTCTTCAACGTTAGCTTGAATTTGTAAGTCTTTAAATAAGTTGCCAGGTATCTTTCTTTATGAATTATTATATATGTTAATCTATTCATTTATATTTCTAATTTTTTCTTACATTACCTAATGTGGCTCTCTTTATAGATTAGGTTTATCCAAAAGTTACATACTCTCTACTCTCAGGTGGTTCATATCTTCTCAAAGGGTCTTATACTATAATTAATGAGACTTTGGGAGAATTCAGGACTAATTTTTTAAAAATAATTTTTACTGTATATCAGAGTGTATTATACAAATTTCACAAATTATGCAATCATATGAATTACACTGCATGAAATTGTATTCAAACATATTATATCTTACCAAGTACATTTAGAAGAATTTACGACCTACTCCTTTATGTTGAACATGTTCTCCTAACTCCCTAAAGAATGATACTGGCCAGCCAGGGTGGGGAGGGTGTGGGGTTAATCATTTAATAAACTATGAATCAGACTCTGGGCTTGCATTAGCTGAGCTTTGGTTTTTATAGGAAATTCAGATTTACATTGTGTTCAGCAAATACAGATGTAGCTGCCTTCAGACGTTAAATATGTATCCTCTGGGATGGCACCTTAAGAAACACCGGAAACCAACTGTGCCTCATGGTCACACAGGTTCAAAATTGAATGACTAGATTAGCCCTGCAATTTGGGGTAGGAGGCAATGCAATAAAGGAGTGCTTTATATATGAGATCCCATCAGGCGAGGCCATGGGGAAGGCATCGATCGCTCCTGGAGAGAAATGTATCAGAAGGGAGAGAAATGAAGCAGCTGCTGAGCCATCTCGCCTTTAACTACCACATTATTCTCATTTTGTTTAGTTCCAGGAAATTCCTGAATAATGCAGTCAAATTCAGGTAGAATCACATAAAAAGATCTACAGAATATATTGCCTAACCAAGCTTCCTTCCTGTTTAATTGGATATTTGAATGTGAATTATATGAATATAATTACTCTGCATTCCTCTGTCAACTCCCCTTGACAAAGGACGGAGGGATTTACAGGGGCGCTTCTCAATTTTATTGTGCAGCGAACCACCAGGGAATCTTATGAAGGTGCAGACTTGGTTTCGTTCGTCTGGGGTGGGCCCTGAGCTTCTCTGCATTTCTCACAAGCTCCCGGTTGGTGCTGATGCTACTGGTGCTGATGCTGCTGGAGCATGGACCACTTAGAGCAGCAGAAATCTGTGACTGTTTGCACAACGTGCCCCTCCCCCCCACCCCTACCACCCCGACCCCCAGTCCCCATAATCCCAACTGATGAAAGCCTCATCCAACCTGATGTAACTCTGACAATGTTCTTCTTGGGCTTTTTTAAATTGTGGATTTGCTTGTTGAGCAATAAACTCTGAAGACTAGACAGGTGTTTATAGTATAGTATTGTAATCCAATGAAACTTCCAGCAAAATTAGCTACTGTTTCACAAAATACCATCAACAATGCACTGCATGGTAATTAGACATAACTGCTAAGCAGGCGGTGTAATTGGCATAATTAATATTGTTTTTATACACATCACATCTTTAGATTTTCTACTCTCATTTGGCTATTTCCCTTGCTCCCGCCAATGATCATGCTCTCACTCACTCGATGATGTGAATTAGTTTAAACCAGAGAATAGATGATTTTGTGGCATCATTTTGTTTTTTCACATGGGGAATCGTTTAGGAAGAAAGATAGATGTTTGAAAGGTAAAATCATTAAAGAGAAGACAACGGAGTTTGAGAAAGTTAAAATCAAAACTTCCCAGATTCAGTTTTGTCCAGGCTGACTTGCTTTTCGTGAGCGCCCCGAATGACAAATGATAAATGGTGAACTTGAACATCTTCAGAAAGTCAGAGAGTAAGCAGATTTTGACACTGGCACAGAGCGTGGGGACGGGGACGGGGTTAATGAAAAGGGTACTGATGGTGAAGCACCCGTCTAAAAGGAAACGTTACCCAAACATACCTTTATGTCACATGGATGTTTAAGGTTGGGAGGTGACGAAGGAGAAAAGTGACCTCAGAAACAGTACTTCTAGGTTCTGCCTAGACCTCCAGGGGATGGAGGGATGAAAGGATTCAGGAACATCACTGCCAGGGAAAAACCCAAGAAAAGCAAGAAAACAATAATGTTCATTTTATCTGTAGTATTTTCTTCTCTGAGATTCTATTAACTTTCAGCAACCTACTCTGGTCAGTAGATTAGAACAAGAAGAAATTAATAGTTTGCCCAGTTAAAGGGTAGCAGAATATTGTTGCTTCATGTCATTGAGTCATCTCCAACTCCCAGGAACCCCACGAATACGTGATGTCCACAGTGTCCTGTCCCTACAGCCCTGCTCAGCTCCTGTGGACTCCGGTGTGTGCCTTCTGTTATGGAGTCCCCCCCGTCTCATATTTGATCTTCCTCTTTCCCTGCTGCTTTCTATTTTTCCCAGCGTTATTGTCTTTTCCAAAGAACCCTGCTTTTTCCTGATGTGCTTGAAGTAGGACAGCTTCCATTTTATCATTTTTGCCTCCAGTGATATTTCAGGCTTAATTTGTTCTAGAATCCACTCATTCGTCTTTCTAGGTCCTGGGTATCTGTAGAGCTCCCAGACCATATTTCAAAGACTCATTTCTTTTTCTATCAGCCTTCTTCACTATCTAACTTTTGTATCTGCACATGGGAATTTCAAATACCCCACCCCAAAATACATCACTTTGGCAGATCATTTTGAGCTAAAGGCAATTAAGAAGAAGCAGATACAAGAGAAGCTGTCTACCCTCCTCCAATTGCCTAAAAGCAAGACATAGTTCGTAAAGGTGTACCCCTCTGCTCCTTATCAGCCCAGAAAAAGCACCACAGAAAACTACATAGCACACTATTAACTAGCTCTTATCTGCCATTAGTTCCCCCATGTAAGACATCTGACAATTAAGTTCATGAACTGGTTCTAGAAAAAGTGCTACCTACCTCATTGCTGAACATCACTACAGTCACCTTTGAAGTACTCCCCTTGGGAAGCCATGTACTGATGCCAGTGCCTGGCCCACCCTTCAAAGCAATTTTGGAACTCTTTTTCTGGAATGGCCATCAGAGCTGTCATCATACGATCCTTGAAGTCCTGAATGTCATTAAAGTGTCTTCCTTTCATATTTCCTTTATCTTTGAATAAGGAAAAAAGTCATTGGGGGCGAGATCAGGTGAGTAGGGAGGGTGTTCCAATACAATTATTTGTTTACTAGCTAAAAACTCCCTCACAGACAGTGCCAAGTGAGCTGGTGCAAGGTCATGATGCAAGAGCCATGAATTGTTGGCAAAAAGCTCACATCATTTTTATCTAATTTTTCATGCAGCCTTTTCAGCACTTCCAAAAAGTAAACTTGGTTGACTAGTTGTCCAACTGGTACAAATTCATAATGAACAATCTATCTGGTGTCAACAAAGATTAGCAAAATCATTTGGACTGTGATTTGGACTGACGAAACATTTTTGGTCCTGGAGAATTGGCTGACTTCCATTGTGCACTTTGATGCTTTGTTTCAGGATTACATTGATACACCCATGTTTTATCGGCCCAAAACATCATTTTTCCTCTTCAAAAGGACTTGGCAAACCTCAACTCCCCTTTGCTTTTGTTCATCAGTGAGCTCCTTTGGGACCATTTTGCCAGGATTTTCTCATGCCAAGATTTTCAGTTAAGATTTTCCTATTTCTCTATTGATGTTTACTTGGTGCTATGCTTCTCACAGTCAGCCGATGATTTTGTCACACAATTTGATAGATTTTTGCAGTGTTTTTGTCAAGTTCTACTTGTTACTGGCTGCCCTGACCTCTCTTCATCAATGACACTTTCTCTCTCCTCAGAAAAACGTTCAATCCATTTGTACACTGCCATTTTCTTCATGGCATTATCCCCATAAACTTGGACTAACATGTCCCTGGTTGTACTCCCATTCTTGCCAAGTTTAACAAAAAATGCAATGTTTGTTTTTTGCTGTAATTTAATCTCTAACATTCTCACAACTGCACACAAATGCATACAACAACAACAATAAATGCCACTCAGCAAGACACCGCCACACATCAACATGAACACAGCTGTGAGACACAGATATACCAAGGTTATCAAACCTTACCATGTTTGTACAGTGTTGGCAACATAAGTGCACAGTGGCAAGTTCACATACTTAATTGTCAGACCTCATATTTACCTTCCTGTAGAAACTCAAAGTCCTTTACCTTTGTCACTTCTCTACACATTTACTCTTTTTAAGATGATTTCTAGGCCCTAGTTCTAACCACCCACTTGAGTTTCTCATCTGAGTGATCTCATTTGCACATATTAACAAACTTGTTAATCTGTCTTTTGTTAGTTTGATTTATCCAGAGGGCCCTAACAACCTAACATGGGTAGAGGAAAAGGATTCTCTTTTCCCCTACACAGCTGAAGACAGAGAAAATTAACTCTGAAATTTAACCAATGTATGATATTCTCTTAGAGAAATTCAATGGAGATTGTAACAGTACAAAATGATTGCTAAAATTCACCCAGAGATAATAGCTCAAAGGGTATTTCATTTGTTTAGAGAGAACAGGAAGGTTAAGAAAAAAAAAAAAAAAAGAACAGCTCAGAAACAATGAAAAAAATACAATCATAAACTAATAGTATTCGATGGCATGGAGACAAAATAGAAAGGACATGTTTTCCTGAGGGCCCGTTCTGCAACAGACGGGGTGATTCGGTCAGTTCTTGGCCCTTTGCCTAGGCAGTGATGAGAAGGGATGTGATAACATTTACAGGCACTAGAAACCATTCATTAAAGAGTTAAGACCTCATATCAGAAACTTCCTTCACTTCCACATTTAGTCAATGTCTAGATCTATCCCATTTATTGTCATAAAAACATCCTTTACAAGTCTCTATTTAAATTGTTTTCCTGCACAGTATATTTTAATTCTTAAGTTTATCATTTTTATTCCCCCTAATCACAATACATTTTCGGATAAGAAAAACATTTGAAGAGGAATTTTCTGTTAAGTTATTCAGGGTGGTGTCCAAGCAACAAGGCTTTGACAGAAATAAAATTAGAGCACTTGAAATCATCTCCATGGCAGCCCAGCTCCCCCACAGAGCTCCAGGGTCTGTGCATTGAACTGGGACACTTAGGCCACCCAACCCTGTCCCAGGAATAGTTCCTGATAGGACTTCCGCCTCGAATGCATGTGGTGGTGAACACTCCAGCTTCTTCCTGCTGCCTTGGGCAGTGGCCAATGTTACCCACTAGCTGTGAGTGTTCTCTATGGTCCCATATTAACTTTTAAAGAGATTGTTTTCTGCTAGGATGACCAGATGTCCCATTTTAAACAGGAAAGAAAACAACAATACTGTCCCATTTCAAATGGTACATATTGTCAGTCAGCCTACCGACACCTTGAATTCAGCCCAGTAAGACTAGGCTGACCACATGCACCATCTGAAACAGGACAGGACTGTTGTTTTCTGTCCCATTTAAAATAAATCTCATGGTCAGCCTACTTCCTGGTTCTTCATGGATCATCTCTGTCTCTGGAATTTCCAGGTCCCCATGGCACATTGCAAGTTTCCTAAATCAGTTTCTCCAGCCAGACTTGTACATCATGTGGTAGCATTGTCATCTGAGTTAACACTGCAGTCTACTACACCATACAGAAGATGATGATTGTGACCTATGAGAGAGGAACAAATGGACATTTTGTAGTGTGTCTCTACAATGCAGGACAGTCACTCTGAGCTGTACTTCTACTGTGATAGTTTGGTAATGTGCTTAGGAACACCCGTTCTGGGGATAGACCACCTGGGTTTGAATCCATTTACTTGCTATGTGACATTAGGAAAGTTACAGAGCCTCTCTATGTCTAGTGTCCTATCCATTAATGGCTATACATATATATAATAGAAGAAAAGTCAGTCTGATGTGCGGTAGCTGTTGGGAGACTACCCTAGGATGGGGTGGGGACCACTTAACTCAAATCAGATCCAGCCAAGGGAGTCTGACCTAGCCAATTACACCACAGACAATTATGTCTCCAAACAAGAAATTACCATCTCAGGAGGGGGTAATTAAGGCTCCTAATTGCACAACATTATTCAGAGGTTGGCCACCTCCTTTAGTGAATACACATGCCTCTATAGACCCAGCCCTAAAGGATTACTGAAAGGGATTTGGCTGGATTTAAAGAAATCAAGTAGTATGCAAAGAAACTCCAGAACAACTAAAACTGAAATAACAGTTCTCTCTCTTTGTGCTTCACTGTAGTTCCATAGAGGCAAGCCCAATGCCACCGTGCAAGGATGCTAGAACCCGGGCTACTTTATGGTGGGGAACCGTAGACCACAGACGTGCTTGTCCAGGATAGCAGTTCTTAAACTTTGCTGCCCATCGGAGGCATCTGAGGGGTTGTTTAAAGTACCCACAGTGGTCGGCTGTAAACCAGCTCTGAGGGATGTGTGACTTGGACTATTCGCCAATTGCTATGATGGAAAGGCTACATGGTGGCTGCTTTGAAGCCACCAACATGATGTCACTGAACACATAGGAAAAGGAGCACAGCAGACTTGCCAGCCCCAGCGCAGCCTGGAAGTGACTGGGCCTCATTGGAGATTCTGTTTTAACTGGTGAGGGGTGAGGCCTGAGCAGGGACACTGAAAGCCAGCCCCAGGTGGTTTGCGTCTGGGGCCGTGTTTGAGAACCACGCAGCGTCCTGTCGGGCTGCTTCTGCCAGCTCCTTTTCACCACCCACTGCCAGGTAGGTGCGTTACCTTTAAAAGGCTGTTGCTGTTTTAAAGTACTGTGCTTGGGGGACACGTGCGCTTGCGCACTCTGAATTGCTGACTGGGAGTGCGGTGCAGAAGGTCTCCAGAAGCCATTCATTTATTCAAAAACATTTATGAAATCATGTGCGCGAGGCACGTGCTGGGCCCCCAGTCGCACGCTGAACAACACTCTTCCTGACACCGAAAGGCTTCTGGTCTGCCGGCAGAGGGACCGGCCTCGGGCCGCGGCGTCCGGCAGTGTGGGAGGGGCACACAGAGCGAACAGGGGACAGCCCCTGCTCACGGGCCCGCCCGCCGGTCTCCCCACCCCGTGACGCGCGCAGTGTGATGACTGGAAACCGAGAAGTCTCTCCTCCAGCCTCCCGTCAAGCTCAGATGGCAATGACACAGCCATACCCAGTGACAGAGGTATGACCCACCATCAACTGGGATCTTCCCAAAAGACTTTTTCATTTTCTGTTCGAAGACAAAACCAAGGCTGGGAGGAGACTTATGAGGTGTGTAAGCGTCCAATCACTGTGTAGTTTTGTACACCGGAAACGAATAATAAAAAAGTATAAACTTCCTGTTGTAAAACAGCCATGAGGATGTAATGTGCACCATGGGGAATATAGTGAAGAGGATGGTAATAACTGTGTAAAAAAAAAGAAAAGAAAGAGAAAGAAAGAAACAAGGCTGGTACCGCCTCCTGCCCACACCCAGCCTGGAGGACTGAGCAGTGCGGTCTCCTAGGATAAGTAACAGCTGAGCTAACGCTGAGAGGACGAGACAAGCTAGCAGGGGGGACAAGGGCAGGACAGTGTGAGCGGCTACGGACGCAAAGGAGCAGGGTGCATTTTGGCAAACCACGGGGAGCAGAGGCTGATGGCAGTGTGGGGCACACCTGAGGGCTGTGAGCATGTGTCTCTGGGGAAGCAAGCTGGCACCAGACCCCAAAGCATCTTCTGTGGTCACGACAGGAACTGGAACTTTAATCCAAAGACAAAGGTTAAATTTAGAAGAATTTTAGGCTGAGAAGGTACATAACCAAATTTGTGTTTTAGAAAGATAATATTGCCCTTTAAGGTACGATGTCACTTCCAGGATTTTTTTACTCAACTCCGTTGAATTTATAATAGGGAAAATCAGAAACAGTCTAAATGTCACCGATAGGACATGGTAAAATAAATTATATCACCCTTATGATGGAATTTTTTGCAACCATATTCTTAGGTAATGCATTATGATACTAGTGACATAACTAAAGAAAATGTACAATATAAAACTATCTACCATAGAAATCTCAATTTTTCTCATTAAAAAAACACAAGTAGTAACACTGGAAAAAGAAATTGTGGAATCCTAATAGTTCTTGCTAGGTAGTAAAAATACCACTGATTTCTGTTTCCTTCATTTATGATTTTTATTTTCAAAATTTTATAAATAAGCATTTTTTTTTTGTAATCAGGGAAAAAACTATTATTAAAATTTGTATCATCGACAACCAGAGTGGGCCAGACCAAGAGCAGATCTTTGGTATTTAGTATCCATTTGGTACCTGAGTCTGTGCTGGGCAACCCAAAGTTGGGAAACAGTATTCTAGCAAATTCTCTGGACCTGCTCCCTTCCCAATAGCCTACCATGGTCCCCATTAAGATCTCCTGGTTCTCTGGAATCCCATGTTGTCATTTCTACTCTCAACACTCCCAAGTGACTTTAGACTTTGCTGGCTTTGGCAGCTCCAGCTTGTCCCACTACATTGGATAAGCCTCCATCCTACTCTCCTTGTAAGAATTTGTACATTTTTTATATCCCAGGAACTATCGGATCACATGTTTGTGTTCTCATGTTAGTCACAATTTCTGCTCGGACCATGGCTTCTGCCACATGCAGCCCTGCACAGCCATGTTTTATATCACGGGACTCTTCATTACATGAATGGTAATGATTGGTCTGTGGCGGCTGAGGTTGGGTACCAACTCAAGGGCAGTTCATCAGTGGGCTCATTTCAAAGTGAGCTAGGCCCATCAAATTCTTCCCTCAGGGACTTGAATTGGGAAGTACCCAGAGAACCAGAGAGTTAGCAGGTGTCAGGGTTGACAGGATGACGAGTTGAAGCCAGGAGGAAAGGCCGTGGTCATGGTAAGTCATGGCCAACCAGCCATGACAAATCAGAAACTATGACTGGGCAGATACAGGAAAAAGGTAGGCAGAGGAGAAAGGGGAGTGAGAGGTGAGCAGAGCAAACTCCTAGAAAAGAGCAGACCTGCACCAACAGAGGAGAATCCAAGCATAGGTGCAGCTAGCCGTTGAGGTTCTTAGATGTTGTTGCTGGTACAGATGCTGGATGATCTAGTGATTCTTATGTTTATTTTGGCTGTCCACCCTATATTCCACGCATTTCCTTATAATATTAAACCCTACTGCCCCACTTGCATTTGTACTTCATTTGACTTAGGTTATGAAAGTCTCATTAATTGAAATCAGAAAGGCTGGACTTGAATTGTGATGGATCCATTTACTTATTTATTGAAACATTTATTCACTTATTAATTCTTTAATATACTCCTCATAATATATTGAAATTGTGCCAGTATTCTATGCAGTAGGGATTAAAAATGTATAATAAAATACCTGCCCTTAATGATTATTCAGTATTAGCTCTCCTGGTAGTGATTGATGGAAGATAATTATGAGAGGTATATAGAAGCATAGAATGAGTATGATTAAATATGAGGTGTGGATGGCATAAGATATAAAGAGGGGGCAGGACGAGAAGTTTTAAATTATGTTTCAGGCTTCTACCTGGGTGATTGAAAGAATGACAAGGTAATTCTTCATAAGAAATATTGAGTTTAAGAACATCCAGATCTGGATCCAATATGAAGTTGTGGAAAGAGAGCATAACTTAAGCATAGATATAGGAAGCACAGGATGACTAGTAATATTTGGACCTATGGCTTTTACAATGAGAAGAAGGCTAAGAACACAGTCCTGGGCAACACTAACATTTAACGGGAGAACAGAGAATGAGGTTTGCTGATAGGCTGACCAGATGTCCCCTTTGAAATGGGACAGAAAACAATGATACTGTCCCATTTCAAAGGGCACATATGGTCAGCCTACAGACACCTTGAATTTAGCCCAGTGAGACTGGGCTAACCATATGTACCATTTGAAATACTACAGTACCATTATTCTCTGTCCCATTTAAAAGGGTGTTCCCTTTAGTCACCTTAGTGCTTGCAGGAAGGGAGCCAAGTAGGAGAGTCCATCAGTAGGAAAACCAGAAGAATAATACGTCATGTAAGCTAAAGAGTTGTTCAATCAAGCAGGAAAACATAATCAACAATGCAAATGCCACAGAGATGGCAAGAAAGATGTGGATTTGAAAAATGCTCATCATATTTATAATATAGACGTTACCGGTGACCTAGATGAGAGGGCTTAGTGTGTGAATTACTAAGATGACAATGAGCTGAGAATCTAACAGTAATCATGAATTATCCATTCAGTAAGCTAGACTCTAACATATAGGAGAGAGACAGAGAAGCACCTTGAGGTGAGTAAGTGAGGGGATACAGAGTCAGGAATTAATGGAGCCCATTTACAGAACCCATCTACCTGTCTCCACCCTTTCAGCATAAGATGGAATATTTAACTCCGAGATTGTGGGTGTCCACCCAGAACCGATCCTCTGTGTTCTGGGCTCCTCCCCACTTCTCCCAAGTTCATTGTGAGTCCCTGCACCAGCTCCTGGGTGCAGTTCCTTCTGCCCAGGCCCCTCTTTCTGTATGACCACGGAGAGAATCAACCACTCTTCCAACTTAACGCCCTATCTCTTTGGTCTTCCCAGACATTCCATGCCTGACTATAGGGATATGCATGCCATTTTCTTCTAAAGAACTGTGGAAATGAAGTGGAAATTTTATTATATAGGAAGAAACTAAAAGCTGTGCTCGAAAGTGGGGTTTGGAAAGAGTGGAGTCAGCTGTGGCCACGATTAGATGTGGGTCCTTCAAGTCAGATCTCTTTCTGTGCTTCCCCACATGGGTTGGCCAATATTTACACATCTCTCAAGACAAACATTAATTCTCAAAGGATAAACATATAAAGGGGAATAAGATATATTCTCAACTCTTTTACAATTTTTGAGATTCCTCTCTGCAAGGATTCAATGACATAATAATATAATCCCTTACTTACACCACAGAAATTTTTACATGAGATACTTAAAAAAGAATTTAAATTTTGGTGAGGATTCTTTTTCGTTTGCCTGTGAGGGAAGGGAAGGCAGTGCTTAAGGCCTAGCTTGGCTCCCCTGCCAGGAGGGAAAGGCAGGAATGATTAAATAGAGCCAAGTTCTTAAGCAGAAGGGGTGGGGCTGGGGCACAGGAGAGAATAGGTCACATTCTGGGACCGGAGAAGGATGGAAAGATTGCAGGCAGGTGCGGACACATTTGTAAAAGTGAGAACAGGACAAGACAGAGCTCTTGCTGGTGATTTTCTTTCCTCAGTAAATTATGAACAAAATCTTTTGCTAGCAACAAGAGTTGAGGACATGGATACTATCACCACTACTAATAGCAGAGCCTGTCTTGGGGACTAAAGGTGGGTTGGGTCCTTTAAATGTACCATCTTGTTGAGCCCCCATCATAGTCTTAATTTTACATATGAGAAATATGAGGCTTAGGATACTTGTTCACGTCACCTAAGGACTAAAATGGAGAATGAGAGGAAATGGAAACCAGAGAAGCAGAGAAAGATTTCTGAGTTTTTGAGAAGAATCCAGACACTAAAATTTGCGGACACTGGCCTAAAGTTTGAGTGACTTTCTCCAACTGTGTGTTAGAGTTGGGACACAGGAGCAGAGGAAGGTGGGGCAGAGGGTTACTGGGCTGATTTACAGCTGGTATTTTACAACACGAGTATCATGGAAGGACAAAGAGGCAAGAAAGGTGAGAATCTTGGCACAAATATGGTTAAGAGAGGAGCCGTGGGATCCCAGCTGAAAAGTGGAGGAAAAAAGACTGAAGAAAATAATAGGTTGAAAGTAAATGGAAGGGTTACAGAAGTAGAGTATGAAATGATGTTGAAAACAAGTACTGGAAATTCAGAGTGAAAAAACTGAAATAAGTCTGATAAAGTTAGGGTCAAAGAATAGGAAATTATAGTTGCAGATTTTGAGTGTGAAGCAATTCTGAAAAATTATCAAGTGCAGGGTCACCAACATGGAGTAGAGCTGAATGTCATTAGACTTTAAAAGCACAAGAAATTGAAAAACTAGACTATAAAATGAGATGACTACTTATATATTTATTTGTACCTTTGACACATCCCATTATTTTGTTTTTTGAGAAGTGTCTTACACTCTGGCATCACAGTATGCTCTGGGTTTATCTTCTGTATTTCCTGCACCTGCCCTAGAATCAGCCCTTTTTCCCAGGAACCCAAGTTCCTTATATTGGAAAATGTAACTTTTCTATTAGAAACCAAGATCTGGGTGTTAGGTGTGCTTATTGTTACTGGGGTATCATTGATTATAGGCCCTCAGAGTAGACGGCACTAGGAAATACAGGGTCCGGCACAAATAATTCCCCCTTTTTTATTTATAAAATCAGAAGCATGTAATTCTGTAACATAGCAATATCATAACTACATTAACATAACTACTTAAAAATAGGGTGTTACTTGTCGGACCCTATACACGCATATGCTAACCCATATACACACATATCTATAATTTCTGAATCTATCCATCTGTGTTGTTATTAAGCTAGACATTAGTTCATTCTGATGTCTCCAAATGTAATCCAATCCAACATTTGGAACAATTATTTCTGCGAGTGAGCCTGTAGCTGAATTTAAGAAATGTGGATTAGCACCCTATCCAAGTTATCCCGGTCAGAATTCTCCATTCTCCTGTAGCCAGTCAGGCTGCACGGTGGTGCAGACAGGTAAAGCTATTCCACAGAGAGGGCTGAGGGACGATGGCCGAGACTTGGCATGATGCACAGGAGTCAGTTCCATTGGGGTCACTGATGTTTCAAGACTCGCATCCACAGACTCCCAGAGATTCTACACGATAAAATAGAATGCACGCTGATGGACTCTACACTTTGTTTACTTTACCACAAAAGTTAGTCTTTGCTGAGAAGTACGGAGTGGGACCACGCTGGCTTCCTGCCACTCTGCTTAAGATCTTGGGGATGGTGTCACGTGAGATTGGAGCACAAGGGAACCGGTGTGACATTGCCGGATCGACCGACAGCAAAGCCTTCCTCTCAGGGTGACCTGACAACAGTAGCACCAGGACTGACCAGAGTTACTAAGAAATGGCACAGGAATCACTCCACTCTGTGCTCAAACTAACCAAGAGAAATTGCCCAGTACACCTCGTTCTGATTTCAGATGCTCAAGTCATGTATAAATATGAATCATAGTAAAAAATATAAACACATGGATCATTTTAAAGCTATCGATACACAAATTATAAAAAATACATTCATATATGTGGATATAGAGATGTAGATACAAATATCTACATAGCATTTCACGTATTATTAAGCAACGCGTTTATTTTTAACTTAGCATTTTGCCATATTAATCCATAGATGTACCTCTTCTTTTTAATTGCTCCATAATATAACAATAAAATATTTTATTTAATCCACTGTTTCCATTGCTTGCCACATGGACGGTTCCCATTTCTCTGATACTGAAAATGTTGCTGTGTATAAGCTTCCTTTTCTATGTCTGATTCTGACTTTAAGTGGGAGTTTTCTCTGTGGTAAATTCAACTGTTGGAGAAAGTATACTTTATTTTTATTTTAATGAATACTGACAAATTGCCCCCCCAAATCATGTTTCTATTATATTACCATTATCCATAATGAGAGAACGTTTTCCCCTACACACTTTGCCAACATTTTATATTGCCAGTCTGTTTAATGTTTTTATTTATGACCCCAAATGGTATATCCCTGTTGTTTTCATTTGTATTTCTCTTATCTAGTGTTTGTATGCTTGCTAATCTAAAACAGAAACATCTTTG
>PVJL010012977.1:0-34443 GCA_004026885.1 Lyroderma lyra | reverse complement strand
GTGTGTGTGTGTGTGTGTGTGTGTGTGTTTTGGATGGTTCAATATCAGCGATCTAGACATTGCCTTTTCAGCTTATTTCTCCTAAATCCTACGTTTCCTGTATCACCTGCATCTCCTACATCCAACATTAATACCATCAAATCATAGGTCATACTCATTAGAATCACTGAATAACAGAAAACTCAACTGAGTCAAAGAAATTAAGATGATTTACACAAACTCCCTGATACAGAATTGAAACTGGAGGCCTCAGGGCCCCGCCTGCCATCCCTTAGCATTTAGTAATGCTGGCCCGATTTCCAACTGTCAGCACTGTGGCTCTTCACCTGGGGCCATCCCTGCGCAGAATCCGCCTCTGTGCAAGGGGGTGGACAGGGAGTGTCAGGAAACTAATGGCTCTTCAGAGAAGCCTTTAACCAACTGGCGACAGGCATAGGGTTCAGTGCCCCAGCATCCTCTTTCTTTGGACTGGACAACTCGGAGTTGTGTGCCCTACACCGGCTCTCAAGTGCCCAGCAGGATTAAGCTCTGGTTGCCAACCATGGTGGTAATCAATTCCTCATTAATACCTTTCCTCGGCTCCCTCCCTTCCCTGACCCACTTCCGCATCCCGCTCCTGGTTCCTGAGGCCACTTCCTGTGTGAGCTATTGATACTCAAATCCTTGTCTCAGAGTATGCTCGCACAGACCCCAGACCATGACAAAAATATATCCACACAGCAAATTCAATGAATGTACGCACAAGCCAACTCCTGCTTGGAGGCTAGGGAAACAAAACAGAGTAAAATCCTTCCCTTCGATGTGCTTAATACATGTTTATGCTCTCCCCTACTTAGTAGTGCTCTCAACTGAAGGGAAAAAGAAAGGCTCAGCTTCAGCTTTGCACCCTTGCTAAAAATTAAAGAGGGCTCAAAGCATGGTGCACAGCAACATATAGCATCTGTAGACAATGCAGTGTAGACAATGCAGTGTAGACAAACGCTATACATTTGTACAGCAGTGTGTAGCGTACAAAAATATTCACGTGTAATGTCTTAAAAACAAACATTCAGAAAACCTGAGGAGGTGGGTTGGGCAGATATCACTTCTGCCATTTCACAGATGAGGAAATTGAGGCTTAGAGACATGACTTAGTAGATTATTTCTGCTGGTGTGCATTGGGACCAGGACTCAAGTTCACTGAGTCCCTTTCGTTTCACAGTTCATGTCATTGTAAACTCTACAGAGAGAGAACAGTGCTGCATAGGAAGTGAGCGCTTCCAGGAATCATGGCCCGAAACCAAACTACAGTTTCCTCATCTTCTTCTGAAACAGGCAGATTAGGTCACTGCTGGGAAGAGCTGCTTCCATGGCCCATTGATTTGCTTTCTTGGGCATCTCTTCCTGGCAGAATAGTCTGTCAATGATATTAGGTAGATGCCACTTATCATGCATTACAGACGTTTATAACTCTGGGGAAGTGAATGAAAACTAGGGAAAAAATAGCTATTGCTTAAAATAAGAATCCCAAATGCTAGTGTATTTGTGTGTTGGAGGGATGAGGTTACCATGGAGATGAAGGCCTTACAACCCATTTTGTATGATAAAGTGGAACCAGCCCTGGGTTAGAACAGACCCTGATGCATCTCTCTGACCATCACAGTACCCACATCCTGACACCTGTATCTCTTGATGGGCCAACCCATGCACCCTTATGCACTGTACCCCACCGCCCAGGTGCATTCCAGCTCATGGAAGTGAAGTTGAGCTTGGATGGGAAATTATCATCAACTCAACCCCACTGCCTGGTACCAAGTGGTGGTCAATGTTGGCAACGCTCCTTGAATCCATTACTCCAAGGATGATGAAAATAACAATAACAGCAGCCATTCGTTGATTGCGACCCCCATGCGAGACACTGGGCTATGCAGAGACATTTATTATATTGCTTTTCAAAGCCACATGCTAAGGGATATGTCTCTCTGCTTTACAGACAAGACAACTGAGGTTTGGAGACATGAAGCAATGTGCTCATCACTCAGCATACAGGGGAGCATGGACTCCAACCGTGGCCCAGGCTTTTCTCCAAAAGCGTCCTGTGCTTCTGCCTTCTCTTCCTTTCCACCTTGTTGAGTGTATGAAGGTGAGTTCCTTTCCCTCTGAATGATCCTCCTTTCCCTGCCAGTTTTTCTCCTCTAAACCTCCTACTTTCCCATCTGTACTAAGACTTTATTTACCCCAATGCTGGCCCACTTGACTGAGGCATCGATATATACAGTTCGATGAGTTTCCCAAACATCAGATTCCTGGTGGTCCGGGTCTGCAGTTTTTTTCTCTATGCTTAGTTACTAGGTCACAGTATGCCCCTCTCCTGACGTGACATTAAAATTAGGAGATACAGGTTCTGGGCTTTGTTCTCTCAGTAATAAATGTGACTCAATGAGCACTTCAAGGGTCTCTGTTTCTGCATATTTGGAGAGAGAGCCATCTAGGTTGATTTCCTCTTGTGCATTAAGATACATAACTATATATTAAATATTTACTATGCAACAGGCTGTGCTAAAGAGAGGCAAAATGTAGAATTCAGCAAAAGAACAAAGTATCATGAATAGCAAAACCTGGGAAGCACTGACTTAAGGTTTTAGGAGTGAGATTTCAATACGTGCAGAAGATGGCCATGCAATCCAGCCTGAGAAAACCAGACGACAAAGACAGAGAGCATACAGAATAAGCTCAGATCACAGAAGGGTGTGGAAATGTGGGAGAAGATGAATTACTGCTCGAGAATGGATGGAAACAGGAGTCTCGTGCAAACACCGTATTTTATAGATGGGAAAACCTACGAGTCACTGGGATTTAGCAACTCATCCAATGAACTCATAACTGGGCTTATTTTAGGAACATAATAATCCAACTTGTTTCTACTGAATTGAAAAGTTCATCTTCATAAGAAGATTAACCCCAAAAGGCTCTTGGAGTAACAGTTAAGTTGACACACTGAAAAGATTACAAATAATCTAAGAAATCATGACTGCCAGTTGTTATAAATGCAGACACTGAAAAAGGAAAGAAAAGGGGCACTTTGTGGTTCCATGGCTGCCTCAGTTGGCAACATGGCTTATAAAATCTACTGGGTTGTCAGCACTAGATTTACCTTTCTTAATAACACTCCCCGAAGCGATGTTCTGTCCATAACTTCTGAGGGCAAAACAAGGCCAGGAACTGATCAATAACCCAAGGAATTCTAAAGACTACTTTGTATGATCCAGCTTTTTCTCTTTTCATAACCAAAGTAAATGATCCTGCTATAGCTGCTCCAAATCCCTTACATCTCATATTGTTTTGCAGCAGGGCTAGGAATCCTTTGAGAATTTAACAAAGACTTTAGAGCCTGCATAGAGACAGAACCCAGAAAAAATGCATTTAATACACACACTATGTATCATTTGATTTCTGCGTATGCCCCCAAAACATATACATCTGTATGGAATATTCCATCCGCTTGGAATTTCAAACTCTGGTTAAGAGCTCCTATTTTATACTTTACAAAATGTGACCAAAAAATTCATATATTTTACATCTCAGTTGTAGCAATGAGGAAACTGAGGTATGAAGTGGCCTTCCCTCATCCATTCAGTTGGTCCTACGCAGAGCCAAACACGGTTCCAGAACTTAAGGTCACATTGCACGATGCTATTTTCTCACCCATCCATGCAATTCCTTTCATAGATCATGGAGGGGAGGAATAAATGGGATACAGTGCAGAGCACACATTACACTGAATTGTAAATGAAGCGAGGACCAAGGAGATGAAAGGGCAGCTCTGTAAGCTGCCTCTTCTGAAAATGGCAGGATGAGCTTTTGAGAGTGTGAATTGGGCACACGCAGAGTCAACAAGAGCACTGCCTCACGCGGAAACTCACATCCTGGTGTTCTTCAAATATTCATTTGCTTCCCCGTGTTGAAGCATCCATTAACCATAAGTCAGCTCCACAATCCCATTACACTGTTGTTCCTTTGGCTACAACTAGGTCCCCCTCCTTCAGGAGACAATCAATAAAAGATAGATTTGCCAGGCCTAATTGAATCTTCCATATTCAAGACTGCCTTCTCCATTTGATAAAAAAAGAGATATTTAAACAGACTCTCATCTCCCAAATGTCAAAACCTTTTAGCAGGGCTTGTTCAGAGTGATGGAGTCCCTCTCCTGGGCCACATATCAGCCTGCACCTCATCCTCTCTATAAGGCCTTCAGAATCGTAATGACCTGGAGCATTTCTTATTCATCTTTGTACCCCTAGGTTCTAGCATTTTACTATTTTTTTAAACAAAGTTTTATTAATAGTGGACCTTGTGCAAGGCTCTGTTGATGTAGTGAGGAGGTACTGGGAAGCAAAATAAAACCTTTGCCTCCATGGCGCTTATATTCTAGGGAGACAGGCAATACATTAAGAAATGCACAGACAATGGAATCCCAGGTAATAGGTGCCATGATGTCAGGAGATGCAGAGAGATGGGGAAACGGGCTCCTGGGACTCTCTGCAGTGTCTCAGTGGAGTACAGACCCGAATGAAGGGAAAGAGGTCATCCTTGAGAATGTAGAGGGAGAACATTCCAAGCAGGGAACAGCAGGATCAAGTGCTGAAGAAGGAATGTGCCTGGCAGAAGGTGAGGAGGCCTGTGGTGTCTGACAACAGCCATCGAAAGAACCAACTTATTATACATCAAGTTGACGATGCACTGTAGAATTGTATGCCTGAAACCCATGTAATCCTTGCTAACAGATGTCACCCCAATAAGTCTAACAATAAAAATGAATTAAAAAAAAAAAGAACCAACACTTCAAACGATACTTGACACATAGCAAACCTGCAGTGAATATTTGTTTTATGGATATATTTCACTGTCCATATCTGAACATACCCGAAATATCTCTAAGTGTAAGCTGTCTTCCAAAACCAGCGACCTTCTTAGGGGTGCTCTGGAACAGGAAGGTAGCTAAGACTGGCTGAGTAGGCGCTATGTGCCAGGCACAGCCGTGAGTATTCTATGTTCATTCTCTTTTTCAATTCCCATGCTAACTATGTCCTAGAGGTGTGATTATTCCAAGGTCGTCGGCAAAGAATCTACACTGAAGGAGTAACTTGTCCACACCCACTCAGTCATGAAGCTGCAAAGATGGGGTGCAGATTCTGCTCAAAAGCCCATTTATTCACACCTGCACTGTCTTTTCAGGAGTCAGACAGAAGGACCCCTTTTGTCTTGATATTAGAGATTAGGAAGGGGGTGGATTGAGCTAAGTATAGATGGATTATGGGAAATTCTCTCTGTGCGAGTGTCAAAGCCTGGAAGGAGACAGGCACCCCATGCAAAGGCGTGCTTGAGAAGGGTGCAACGAAGGGTGCAGGCACCGAGACAGAGTCGGTGAGGGCAGGTAAAGCTCCTAGGCATGAGTGATGGAGGGAAGCCACGGGCTCCTTTCAGTCTGGAGAGGCTCAGGGACATTGCCAGGACACAATAAGCCTCGTTAAGCTATAGTAATTACTGCATCTGTGGGAGACAGGCTGCCAGACAGGAGCGCACTGAGGTGACTGGTTTATCATGGTTTGTCTGGGACTTTCCCAGTTTCATAGCCAAAGTCCTGCACCTTCAATAACTTCTCTGTCCCAAGCAAACCGGATGCTGAGTGAACCTGACTGTGATCTGCTGTAGAAGACTGCAATCAGTGCCAAGTCACAGGCCAGCAGGGATGGGAAGATGGGAGGGACAAGCCCTCAAACCTCTCTCTTCTGCCTTTGGTCTTCAGTAATGCCATCCACTTGACCAAACTCCATGGGAAGTTCAAATGCAAGGGACTAGGTGTAATTCTGTCTGTAAAGGTCAGCCTGAGGGGGCTCGGAACAAGGCAGGGGAGCACAGAGAATGGCAAATACTCATGGGAACGGAGCAGGAGGCAGGCGGTCTGTCGGATGTGATGGGCCACAGGTTGCCTGTGGAAGACCATGAGATGCTGACAGAAGACTCGCTCCTTAGCACGGCGTTCGTGGCTCTCTAACGGCCCTGAGCCAGTGTGTCCCCTGTGCACATTCATGCTGCAGCCACAGGGCACGCCTCATCCTTCATCACACCTGCATTTCCTGACTCTGCAGCCTTGCTAATTCTGCTTTGCCACTGTGATGTCTTTCTCACCTCTGTCTCTGGGCAGTTTCCTCACATCAAAGACTAACCTAATGTCACTGCTTTGCAGCAACAAAATGATTCAGCATCCTCTACTCTCCCACCACTTTATACCTTGTAAGCTCTCACCTACATACCTGTCTTGTCATGTCTCCGGAGTCTCTCTCTGGATCGTCCTTGCTTCTGCCCAGACGGTAAGACCCTGCTCGATGGTGGCTGTATCTTATTTATTTTTCTATCCCAACTCGAACTGAGTACAATATGTTACACAATGTGTGCATTCAATCAAACTTCCTTCTGTGTAGAACTGAATTGAAAAACAAAATGTGACAGAGGAAGCATCCTGAAGCCTGAGACCTCCACCAGTCTCCTAAATGGCCCGAGGAATTTAACGAGAAGAGCAATACAGGCTTCCCACAGGACCTCCTCACATGTCTGTTCTTGTGAAGCAAAATGCTCACTTATCTACTTTTACGGGAAATGGATTCTGCCCAGAGAAAGAGAATAATTCTGGAGCCTGTTGTCTTCAAATTAAAACCCAGCATGGTTTTCAAGGACAAAAGTGGAATCTCGCCAACAGTGGAACATGTGTGGAAGGCTTGCATAGCTGTTCCAGATAGAAAGAGATTTATACCATAATCAGCCAAAATGCCTGTTGATAGATTAAGGAGAGGAAACCTTATGCTTCCATGTTTTTAAAAAGTAAGTATATGTTTTAGATACATTAAGTCAGGCCAAATGTCTTTGCTCAGTTCTAAGTACTGTAAGAGACCATGTTGTTTATTTATGTGTTAACAGTTACTCATCAGACATCTAACATGTTTCAGGCGATGAATGAAGGTGAGAAAAAGATAAAGACTGCGGAATCAGAAGACAAAGACTTGAGTCCTGGCGTCACTACCTCTAGGCATCTGGGTCTCTCAGAGCCCCTTGTCTATATCTGTGAAGCTGGGATAATCGCGGGTCTCCTGTTTCTCAGGGCTGTTTCCACAATCAAATGTTCAGACTCCAAAGAGTTAAATAAGCTTTACACTTTTAATGAACAACTTAATGGCTCTCTCTAATTTCAAGTTCCTTTTGGTAAACAAAGATAGTGGTGCCAGCTCTAAGTCACTATGTGGATCATAGAATTAAAGGAATTGTGGCATATGGTGGGAACGTGTAAACTACAAAAAACAAAACAAAAACACACAAAAACCACCACAAAAACAAAAAACAATGTATTAATAGGAAGTACTACAGAACAGAAATAATATGATCTTCAGAGACGTGGGTGCCTGGGTGCACACCCCGCCTCTGCGCTCACTGTGCGGTCAGGTGGATTTCTTAAGTCTCGTCTGAGCGTCATGATGGGTAAAGGAGAGATGAGAATACCACTTTACCTGCTTGAGGTAAAGAGCAAATAAAATTATATATATAAATAAAGAATGTGGGACGTATATGGCATTCAATACAGTAGTTATTTTTTCCAATGGTAGTATTTTCACTTTGTTCCACAAAGATATTCAGCATTTGCTGTGGATGACACATAAAATTGCTTAGCTGTCACTTCAGCTAAAGTTACATGGATACATCAAAGGCAAAGGCATTAGATGGGCTGTTCAAGAAACACGGTGTTTCTCATTAGGGGTAGAATGCAGGCACTCCGCAGGACACTGCATGTTACCTATCGGCACAGCTTTCATGTGGGGTCTTCACGGCATACGGCAGGGGTCAGCACACTTTTTCTGTGAAGTGCCATTTCGTAAAATATTTTCATCCTTATAATCCATGTGGTCTCTGTCGCAACAATTCAATTCTACAGACAATGTGTAAATGAGTGACCATGACTGCTCCAGTAAGACTGTATTTACGGAAGAAAGCATGTGGCCGCCCTGCATAGGTACGTGAGCTCCTACAAACCAAACAAGGCGTAGCGTCAGCACGTTCCCATCACCGGTGCCAAGAGGACAAAGATTCCAAGGAGCACAGACAGCAAGTGTAAAGGATTAGAAGACGATGTAAGAGAGAAAGGGCTTCCCATTGGTGATCATACCAGTCCGGCACTGTCTCCAAAGAGGGATTTTTTTCCTGGTACCTCCCACTCTTCATGTATTGCTTAGATTTTTCCAGCTGGAAGTAAATCGTGAATTAATAAAGACAAGGTGCAGGGTTTCAATACACTTGGTTATCTACCTACTTTATCTATCTATCTATCTTATCTCTCCCTCTCTCTTCACTGAAGCAGATAGTCACAGAGTTCTAAGGACTGAACTTCAAACAAGGCATGACAAGGAGCAGAGAACTCTGTATAAAAAGCTGTCCCAGGCTTTAGGTCACATAGACTGGGATGAAGAAAGAGATTATGTGGATAAAGGAAAAGGGATGTGAAAAATGACCAAGACAAGGGTGAGGACACAGACTCCACTTACAGCCAAAGGTGTGATCTCTATCCAGCACCAAGCACACACCATCACACAGAGCCAAGGTGACCCATGAAGGTTCTGCCACCACGATCCCTGAGACCAAATCACACCTCTGTCACAACTGACTATGTATTTATGGGCAACTAATTCAAATCCTCTGCAACTTAAGTTCCTTGTCTAGAAAATGAATAAAATGGTTTCTACTTCATAGGTTTGTAGTAGGAATTAAATTAGCAAAACACATGTGAAGTATTTAGTATAATGTTTGGCATATATTAAACTCTTAAAAATGTTTATTATTACTATTAATTGCATTAATGAGTGAATGACCTATCGAATAATTTACTGAATGATTTCCTAATTCAGTTAGAGAAGATGAACCTATCCCAGGGAACGGAGGGCTTAAGTTCACACACTCGGCCCCTGCCCTATGTTGGACATTTGCTCCATGACTAATCTCCACTGGCTATTTGCAATTCGGGTTCTATTTTGCAAGCTAAGGATTCTCTTTCTGTTTGTGCAGTAAAAAGTCTAATTTATTAGATTTATGTTTACCTTTTCACCATCATATTTGTCTCGGTCTCCCTGAAACTATGTTCAGGTCACCTGGATTAGAATTTGAGGTATTCCTAAATCCCTCAATCATATGTGACAGACAACCGCGACTTTCCACTGATAACTAATTCACTCATTAAGTAGACTCGATTCTCCAGATCGTGGGGCACAGTATTATTTCCTGTGTTTACAATTATTTTTCTGGGTGTAGCTCCACACTGAGCCATTAGGAAGCACCTATTCGGTACTTGGCTTTCCTGTCTCACAGCCAACCACACAGGGGAGAATAAACAAAAGTGTGGCCAAACTCACCATCATGGTTTGAAATACCGGCTCTGAGAGGCCATCTGGAAAGGTCCCTGGTCTAACAAGAAAGGTTTCAGGGCACCAGGCAGCGAAGAGGTGTCCTGTCGGCAGTGTTCGGGGCCATGAGCGGAGAGAGCAGGGTGAGGAAGGCAGTGGGGACTGCTCAGCGGCGGGAGGAGCAGCAGGGGTGAAGGACGGCGATTCAGGACACTGCGGGCCTGCAGGTGAGCCAGGGTCCCCAGAGGCGGGTAGTCCGTGGGGCAGTGGGCGGAAGCGGCGCAAAGCAAACCTCTAATTAAGGATGTCTTCCCAGACATCAGTGCCGGCACCGGTGGCCCTTTACTTCCCAGGGTTTCCACCTCTGAGGTAGGAAAGATAATTATCCAGGCTGAAAAAAACACGTTACCTTAATTTTCTCCCTTAAAATCCCATTCCCTAAGAATGGATCATAGGGTGATAATAGCACCTTGATTTCATCCGAACATTCCTCTACTTGTCTGTTTCTCCCTTACGATAATCACAGCCTCTTGGTCGGCAGAGGAGGGAAGAGCCTTGCAAAGTCCCGTCAGGCCGGTCCCACGGGTCTCCTGGCTCTGCGTGGACAAGGAACGTGGCTGGGTGGCCGGAACTCTTTGAGCTCACATATGATGCCACCCTTATTTATATGCCAAGTATTTCTGAATCCTTACCTTTGTTTTCATATCAGAACTCCAGCTCTCAGTGTATGCTTTACTCCATATATGTGACTTAAACTCATTTCATAGCACTTAGGAGCTCTGCCACATAGATGTAATTCATGGAGACAAGAGACATAACTGAGACACCAGTGGTGGGGGTGAGTTCCCTTCACCACCCGCTTCCTTGCAAAGACTGGACCTACACTTAGGTTTTGGACATTAATATTATAATCATTGTTTTTCCCTCTTAGATTATTTAACTTTAAAATGAGGTTTCATACCCTTCTTGCAAAGATACATGTGTTTGAGTCTGGATCATAATAATAATTTAGATTTAGCATGACAGAAAAGAAGTGGTCCTAGGTAGGTGAGGCAAGACGGTCCAGGTTTAGAAAATAGGAGTATAGGTAATACTTAGATTGATGAGAGCACATGTCCCCCTCCTAATGCACACAAAGCACACACATATCAGATATTCTGTCCATCTGTAGGAGTGACATCTTTTTTATGGACATTTTCTTTATGGAGAACAGTGTTCCACCTGAGGGATGCTCAGGGAACTTTTTGTGCCTCAGTAAAGCAGGTATAATAATACCTCAGAAGACTGTTGTGATAATAAATTGTACACTCATTGATAGCATTCATCTAGGAGTTGTTTTCTGAATATAGTCATCTACTTAGAGTTGGTAACTGAAAGATACGTGTTTTTATTGAGCAAAGTGTTACATTGGCACAGCTAAAATGCTACTAGAAAGGGGGGGGTCCTTTTTTCATGGTTAGATGATTTCTTAAGTTTGTTCTTTCTCCAGTAATAGACTCCAATTCTGGATGAGTTGGCAGCTTTAGATAGCTGAGACTCTAGGACACAGGTATAACCCAAGCCAGCAGTCCCTAGATGGCTAATGGCTTCATGGGACCTTCTAGATCCAAGTTCTTATCGGGGTCACATTACTTTTAGTTCAGGTTCAGCCTGCAGAAGTATAAGGTTCATATGGTTCAACTTAATGCTTGTTAAACTGAAACCCTATTATGTTACTTAATATCGTGGTTTCTTTCATACCCAAGTAAAATCTAACAGCAAATCTTACATAGTGTCTCCAAATTATATCTTAAATCCAACTTCTCTAATCAATATTGTTCTTACAACCCATCTCTCAATTGTAATACTAATTTCCCTGTTCCCACTCACACTACTCTCTGGTCCACTCTTCACAAATTATTTATTAAATCACATCCCTCTGATGGCTTGCCAATTACAGTAAGAATAAAACACAATTTGTTTATCACGGGCTACAAAATTCTGTATGACCTGACCCCTCTGCTATGCTGGGAGCACACTGGTCTTACTACACCAAGTTCAAGTTGCACCAGACTTGGTCTTCTCGCTACCTGGGATGCTCTTCCTTCATATGGTCACGTGCCTTACTATCTCACGAAGCCTTCTTCAGCCCTCTAATGCTTTCCTCTCAACTTTCAGCCGTTCTTTGCCATTCTAAACATACATGCCAGGTTCCAAGATGACGTATGTTCAGCACCTTCCCACATTACACTAGAAGTTCCATGTTGATGAGATTGTGTCTGTTTGGTTTACTGCCATATCCCCAGTGCTAAAAAGTAACAATACTTGCCAGACAGTTAGAATGGAAGCATTAGAGAGCTGAAGGCAGGAGCCCCAGAAGCTTGGTAGCGGTACGTATACATATGCATAGTATTCGTGTACATAAATCCTCTTTTCTCGTCTTCCTATTGGGCTGGGAGTCAGTCATGCTCTTGATGTAAATGAGGAAATTGGTTGTCCTAATGTGCTCGCGACAGTGTTGACACATGGCTCAATACTTTTTGTATTTTCCAGAAAAAGAAACATACTTGTATCAAACATAATAATCACTCCGAACTTCGCTGGCATTTCCACAGGGGAACATGGGAGTGGATACTCATCACGCATCACACAGCAGGCAAATTCACAAATTCCCTTTACACATTTATGTTCTTCCTAAAATTCCTCTTGGTAGTGGCAACAACAGAATAACCACTCTTTTTACCCATTCCTGTCTAGCTTCTATCCTCTGAAATCCAGAAATTTCCACTGGGGTCTCTAAAGCATCTAAGGTTTTATATCAATGGTTTAATAGCATCTCAGCAGGTCCAAACTTGCACACACACCAACTCAAACAAAATAAAGCAAGTGAAAATCTCCAGATTACTGAGATTCACACAATAAATAAATTTATATCTCTAACTTTATCCAATTATATGTTTAACAGGAGTGTATTTTTACGTGGATGCACTTCCTATTCAATTTGCTGAGTCCTCATGTGAAGTGCGAACACCCTTATTCAACCCTGGGGTCTTTGTTAACTCTCAGTACAGCATGCAATTTTAGAAGGAGCCCTGGAGTTACACTGCCCGCATTCCGCCACTGCATCCCTTCCTGTTTGAATGACTTGGGATAAGTTACTTAATTGTTCTCAGTGTCTGCTTCCTTATCTATGGGAAAAAATGGTAATAATTCCCACTTCAAATGGTGTTATAGCTGGTGGCTTTTAGTGGCATAGTTGTGTGGAGTGCTTATTCTCATGCATGGTACATAGTGTGCCTTAGTAAATGCAAACTTTGATGCGAACTGTGTGCTTTGGGGTGAATTCCCTAACCTTTCTGCACTTTGGTATCCTTTAGCAAACTGGGTATAATTAGTATCTGAAAATGTTGTTTTAATGATCAATGAAATAGATCAGGCATTGGAAAACATCTACTATTTGGGGGAGGAAGGATGATTTGGGGTGACATTGGATGAACCAGGCTTATTCAGCCAAGGTGGATTCAGGGGGCTCTTTACAAAATGTAACAGAACTAAGAATTTTAGTTCTACCATCCGATATCCAATCACTCTGCAGAAGAAAAAAAAGGATGAGGAAGAAATTCTGCCTGATGTCGGCATCTAACTCAGATCAGCCGTGTCCACTTAGCTGAGACATGCTGTAATTGGGAGCCCCGTGCTACAAGCCGAGATGCTTTTGTGTGAGGCACTTAAGCCTGTGCTAGGCCTTCTCACTACATAATTTTCTCCTCCAGTACTTCTCTCCATAGGCTGCTGGGCAGGAAATAGACCCCAGGTAATTGCTTACATTAAAACACAACATCCAGATGCCTATGAAGAGATTTTACAATTAGATTCTGCTTCAATTAGGAGGCTGCTTGCATTTTCTCTTCCTCAAATCCCACTCCTTTTCAAGGCAAAACCTGGGCTGAGGAAACAAATGCACAAGACCCTAAAGCCCACTGTGCCAGCAGTGGGAGGGGATCCAGCTAGGCTAGGATGTGCTGAGCCAAGGATGTGCGGTGTCCTTTGTCTCCATCCGTGGCAGATATCTGCCTGGGATCTCTGACTGTTTAGCTGCTGTGGAATCCAGGAATAGAAGTGGGGTGGCAAGGAGAGCGTCTCTAAGCCCTTCTACACCGCCAGCTGAGAAGATCCCATTCACCTGTGCGCAGGGAGCTATTTCCCTACCTTGATTTGGTCATTAAACTCTTCTAGCTACTTCAGTCCATTTCCCCCAAGGGCCCTGTCAGGAATGCTGCTTCTCCTGTGATCAGACCACAGCCGACTGGCCTTCTGGACCTGTGGCTACCCTTTTCCTAATCATCTTGTAATGGCTGCGGGGCTCATGCAAGACACTTGACAGGGAATGAAGCCAATTATGCAAACCACAAATAATGGCTTCTTATCTGGAACTATTGCTGTTTAGTTTTGTTTAGTTAAGTAGAGCCAGGCAACAGCAAGATAAATGCTGATCTTACATATATTGTATTTTTTCATACTGGTTTGGATTCAAGCTTCAATATGGCCATGAATTGCAATGGGGATAATACTGCTAGTATCATCATAGATTGTGTGTTGACAGAATTAAATTATACAAGTTATATATACAATTCTTACGAGATTATTTTAAAAAATTAATTTTGTTAGCTATTGCCATTATTACTCATAAGAGAGAGAACTTTCCTCACCTCGTAAATTCGATGGGGGCTGGGGGGCAGGGGGAGGCAGTGATTGTTGAGGAATCAAAACAGAAAGGGAAAAAAGGTGAGATATTTGCTATTGATTTAATTTTTTATATATATTTTTAAGATAAAGGGGGCTTAATGAGGACAGAGGCAGACGAGCTGGTATTTTAGATCATGTACCTGGAGGGCTGTTAGGGACTTCCTCTTCAGGACCTGCAGCCAAGGGTACCTGCACAGTGATGGACACAGGAAACTACCTGGAGGTCTGAGCAGTAGCTGGTCCCTCTCACACCTGTACCTCTTGGGTTATGTCAGTCACACTTTCACCTTAACTTCGAGTTGCAGACCCCTGGGTCTCAGGCATGCCTTAGAATCAAAGTCACATTCCAGAGTAACCAGAACAGCCTTATAGCTACATCATCTGGGTTTGTCACTGGCTCAGGTGGTCCCTCACCTTCTATCACCTACTCCAGCTTTTGAAGGGGAAGCATGAATAAAAAAAAGATAGGGTGTTCTGTATGCTGTCCTTGTGGTGATGCATTTCTCCTTGTCATTAATAGCAAATTGCCTGGGTAAGGACAGGGGCTCATGCACACCGTGTCTCTAAACTGTCTGATATTTGTGTGGAATTTGCTTTTGTGTGTTGTAATCTCATCATGATGAATTCCGACTCCTGCACCCTTTGACTGTGTTTTCAGTTTGCTCTGCCTGGAAGGGATTTCTTTGCTGCAGAGGTCTGAGCAGGACTCTTGCTAGCTTTACTTCAGCCTATCGTTACTGGAAACTGTTTTGTTTTTCTCCGTGCTGGTCCATACATGTCACACACGCGGTGACACGCCCAGCGGTTTCCTTCTCAGGGCAGCCTGCATCCTCCCTCACTTCCTCACCGTAGACGCTCCGCCATCGATCCATTCCAATACCTTCACCTGCTGCTTGGAGTCAAAGCACTCCAAACATCCACGGTTTTAATTTTCAATGTTCTCTAGTAGTTTGATCAGAAACTTTTGGATTTAAAGTGACAGATACCAATTCAAACTGAATAACAATGAAAAAAGGAAAAAAGGAGGGAGGGACAGAGGGGACGGTTATTGGTTGGCATGCCCTGGAAAGTCCAGGGGTCCCTCTGGCTTCAAGCAGGCCTATGTGCGGGGTTTGCATGATACCATCAGCCACCTGGGTCTGTCTCCATCTCAGGTGCGCCTTCCTTTGTGAAATGGCTTCACTGTGCTTAGAGTTTCCTCCACATGATCAGGAAAGGTACCATATTTTGCCATGTATAATGCGCACCCATATTTTTGGCCCCAACTCTCAGGGGAAAAATCTTTAATTTTAATTTTTTTTAACTAATTTTAATGGAAGGAGAACTGACTTTGGGTGGTGAACACATAACGCAACACACAATGTATTGTAGAGCTGTACACTTGGAACCTATGTAATTTTTACTAACCAATGTCACCCCAATAAATTTAACAATTAAAAAAATAAATGAATAAAATAACTAATCATTGTATTCCAGGGTATGATTTTACTATGGATAATGTTATTGGTTTCTAGAGTTACACTATTAACTCATAAGCACAAATAAAAGAATTAAAAACATTTATAGAGATATGGAATCAGTACTACCCATGTATAATGTGCATCCTTATTTTTCCCTCACAAATTTGGGCAAAAACGTGTGCCTTAAACACGGCAAAATACAGTAGTCTCTGTCAGGTATATGGGGCTCTTATAGCCTGGTACTCATTGACTCTCTCCCACACAGAACATCCGTGGCAAGGCTGCAACTGGCTTTGCTGATACCATCCTTGAACCAATCACCATGTTGGGGCCATTGCGGCATGCTGATTGGCTACTTTGTAACATGTGGGCATGGTTATACAGTCCTTGGTGTGACATCTTTATTAAATAACAGTTCAGAAAAGGATAGTTTCCTAATAAAAAGAAAAGGTTTGTACAGAAAGATGAAAGGCTTCAAAGGCCTTAAAACAGATGTCTGCACCAGTGATCTAGCTGTCATCGTTAGGTCTCACGACAGTCACGACCTCGTGCATAGGAGTACAAAGAATGAACGTATCTCATTGCATTCTTCATGGTGGAAAGTTTCATGAGAACCTTACAGGATGTCCCCAGGCTGCTGCCTGGGGAAATCACCCCATTCCAAAAACATGTCTTCATGTGGTCCTGCCAACTCATCCATTCGGTGATGGCCAACACCCAGAAAGAAGAGGTGCCTATGGCCTTAGCTGTACTAAATATTCTGAACGCTCTTGCTCTGCATGCTCCTTTGCTGCATCTTCTTGAGTCTCAATTGGCTTGACTTTTCCATTCTAGCAACCTCTCTCACTGACATAGAGACCAGACTTCACGTAGATTCCCTGGACACACCCCAGAGCCCAGTAGTGCCTCTATCCCCTACATCCCAGGTCCCTCCCTGTTAGTTTCTTTAGTTTTTGTTCTCCTTTTTCTTTACTCCAAGAAGTCAGATAAGATATTATGGGAAGCAGGATGCCCCGATCCCTGCTGGAGGCAGGAGAGTGGAAGTCAGTGGGGTCACTGAGAGGTCACTACAGTTTATGGGGGCTGTTGGTTTTGAAGTGCTAGCTTACACTCAACTGTGTCCTCTGGCTACTCAACCCTGGTTCTCAAGTAGGCCAAGATCTAGCTGGGCAGAGAATTAGGACAGCTCCTACCTGTTGTGACTACTGTGAAGGAAAGAGTTGCTCTCCCATGCTCACCACTGAAGTCTTGCCTTGGTTTATTCCAATATCCAGTATGAAGTCTGCAGACAATTTGAGGAATAGAGAAGAACCATGACACCGGAAGTAAAGGTGAGAGAAAGTGATGGGAAGACGCTACGCTGGCTTTAAGATGGAGGAGGGGGCTGCAAACGAAGACATGTGGGAAGCCTCTGGAAGCTGGAAAAGGCAGGAAACAATTCTCCCCTGCAGCCTCCAGAAAGAACACGGCCCTGCTGACACCTTGATTTTAGCCTCAGAATCCCAAGCTTTCTGACCTCCAGAAGTGTATGGTAGGTAATCTGTTACAGGAGCAATAGAACACAATACTTGTCTCAAGCCTTTTCCTTCCTGTACAGATTTTTATCATATGCTCATTTTGATGTTTCCCACCACCACACAGAGAACGCAAAGCACGTTCTAGCTACCGCGTTACCTTCCTACAGTATTAGGGGGATGAAGTTTTAAGTCCTTTCTCCCCTCGCCTGCCACTCTTTCTCCCATACATCAGTTTCAAGGCTGTATTATCCACGCACCAACCCTTGGTTCTTCTCTGTAAGAAAAATTTCTTCTGTTAGAGATAAGTTCAGTGTCCAAATCCCAGAATAAAGGTATAATCTCTAGAAATGTGGATATTATTCCATCTTCCCTCTTAAGAACTGACCTACATCACTTGCTTTCTTGTCCTCTGTAGAAATATACTTTATTAACTTTTCTTTCTTCTCACACATCTCTCTTTCAATGCCTTTATTGGTCTGTCTCCTTTTGTCCATCCCTTCAGTATTAGTGCATTTTATGGGTTGACAGACCCAGGTTTCTGAATAGTCCTGCTCCTTATACAGTGATAGGCAATTCGATTCTTCCAAGAGTTGGTGTCAGAAGTCTCTGAGACATCCTTGACTCCTGCTCTTTTTTTCCTTTTAATAATTCCCATCTGATCCCTCAGTAAATCCTGTTGGCTTGGCTTTGCTTTAACATTCACCCAGATTATCCACTTCTCACAGCCTCTTCTGCTGCCACTGTGGTCCATGCCAGCCTTTGTCTCTTACCTGAATTTAATTTGCAATTATTCCTGCTGGCTCTCCCTGCACCCACACTTGCCCATAGTGCTACAGGGAGCCCAGTAGGCAAGGTTGTCCTTTTAAAATGTGAGTCCTACGTTCAGTCCTGTCACCCCTGACCTCACTCAGAGTAGAGCCAGGTCCTCAGAGTGACTGACACTGCCCTACACAGCCTGGTCCTCCTCTGTCACCCAACTTCATCTTCGTACTTCCCTCTTGCTTATTCCTCTGTGGCTGCACAGGCCTTCTTGCTCAGCCTAGAACATATCAGATGTGTTCATGTTTGCTATTTCTTCATCTCCTCAGAGCATTATATGCCCATAGTCCACCCCCATTCTTCTTCCAAGTCTTTGTTCAAATGTCCATAGTCAGGTGTATGCTGATCACCATATTTAAATTTTCAACCCCTACCACAGCACTTTATCCTAAATCACTATATAACTTACTCTTTTATCATGTTTATAGTCAGAATGCCCCCACTGGCATGTAAGCTCTGGGAGAGCAAGGAATTTTGTCTGTGTGTGTTTCACAGCCGTTTCCCCAACATGTAAAACAATGGCTGGCAGAGAGTAACACTAAAAATACATACATTTTAGGGAGTTCCCTGATGGTGTAGTGGCTTAAGGCTTCGGTGTTGGCACTGTCAGCGCTGCGGCCTGGGTTCGATTCCCAGTCAGGGAGCTACCCACATGCCAAAAAGCAAAAAAAAAAAAAAGCAAAAAAACCCCATACATTTTCCCCATCCACATTTTCTTTGAACATCATCATCAGTTTTATAACTTCAGTTTCCATCTCTATGCTGAGGTTTCCCTGATCTGTCTCAGTGTGGCCCTATGAAAAGGAATGGCACCACCATCCACTCTGCCACCCAAATCAGAAATTAGGAGTGACCACGGATTTCATTGTCATTAAATGTCCACTGCATTCCTATGTCAAGCACAGTGCTATAAACCAGGGAATTATAATATAAAGAACAAATCTCTTGCCCTCACAAACCAATAGTCAAGTAGGGAATAGCTAATCAGAAAAGAGAGGAACACCTGGTGGAGAAAACATTTACTTAAAATTCTTCCTCCAGGAAGGGAACTTCTTCTGCCAAAAGATGAAAGGATACAGGTAATAATGACAGTAACAGCAGCTATAATCACCCACAAAAGTAGCAAATACCTGGACTGCACTTACCCTGGGCCAGGCCCTCCGTATTTTACCCTCAGTACATGTATTGGCTCACTGAATCCTCAGAGCAACCCTATGAGATGGTGGCATTCTGCTGTTCCTTTCAGCAATGAAGAAGACTGCACGGCTTGTTCAGAGGCAGAGTAAGTAAGTACGAGCCTTAGACGTGAACCCAGACCATCTGGCTACAGTATCTGACTCCTCACCACTATAAGAATGTTTCATTCTCTTCCTCCAGCCAGCAGGCGGAAAATGGAATCAGACATTTGGAGCTAAAAACACCCTGGGTTGGCTTTTTGTTCTTAGCTGATCCACCAACAGCCCTACTACTGGTCCTCCTCTCTGCTAACATTCCTCCTTCCTTCTTTCAGCTCTGAGAGAAGTCACTGCCTTCTGCAGTGTCTCTCTTTCAGTGTCACTCTGTCGGCTTCCCAGTACTTGTGCAGCCAGTTGTGTGTGCCTGATTGTCCCTATTGGGAATTCTCTGCGTGCTCTATTTTCCTGAGTGGACTCTAACTGATCCAGCCTCATGCATGTCTCTAGTTCTCACAGTAACTCGACCTATACACGGTTACTCCCACTGCATACATGAGAAAACCAAGGTTAAGATAAATCCACCCACCTATCCTTCAAGGTCAAGGGTAGGATTCATCCCTGGGACTGACTACTTTCAATATGTGTTAACTTCATGAGAATAAGGGTTAGCATTTTCAAATTAAGTAGTCAAGGACTTATTCATTCAAAACCAGATGTCTCACTTAATTTGTCCCCCTCAAAGCTCTATTGTTATCCTCAAAACGTTTCAACATTCCACATTACTTTCTTCTAGATTTCATAGTGATAGAATATCTTTAATCTTTCAATCTCTGGAGCAATATGTGTGTTTAAGAAAAAGTTGATAGAGTCAGATCTTGAGACTAAAATGATCTTACTATACTTGAAAACATCACTGCAATTAAATACATGATATAATCACAAAATGACAAAACTACATGTCCTGTGTGATATTCATGAACTGGCTCTGAATTCATTCATTGAGCTCCAGTTAACTAACTAAATCTGGGGTGGAAACACTGGATTGTGAAGACTGTTCCTTAAGAGAAAATAGTCGATATGGTTTGAGTGAACTGTTTTTTATCAAAAAGTGATCTGAAAGAGACAAAATTAATGTTAACGTGTGTTCGTTAAATCCTGGTTTTGCTCTGTGTGTATAACAGACATGTGTCACAGGGCTGGCAAATGGAACAGAAAGGCAGATGAACTTGTTTTGGGTTCCTGGCCCAAGTTCCCAGGATGCCACCGGCAGAAAATGCTGGGAAACAAGGAAACATACAATTAAGTTGAGTCATTTCCATCTTATTCTGTCAGCCCATAGCAGCCGTGATTCAATCCCACAGTCTTACTTTATTAAAATGTCATTCTTCATGCACTTTTCAGGAATTGTGTACTACTATCCATCTTTCTTAGATATGCAAATTAAAAGGCAAGCAGAAAGGGTGTTCGGCTTGCTTTAGCAAAAGACGCAGCTTTCACAGTCACAACATGCGGGGAATGTTTGGGTGCCAACCCACCTTCTCTTTTCAAAAGCTTCGGGAACACAATGTCTATGTCAGTGCTGCTGAGAATTTAGCATCTTCATTCGACACTACGGAGAGACAGGCTGTGGCAGGAGGGGAAGCGGACGAGCAGATAAATAAGGACGTGGGGGACAGGCAGAAGGAAGAAGCAAGCTGGGTTTTGGGAAGTGTCTTATTACAGTGAAGCGGGAGGACATGATGAACACAGAAAGAAACAGCAGTGAGAAAGAGGAAAAGAGACATTGTTGACGCCTTGGCGATGTTTCTTAACCATGAAAAACAGCCAAAGAAAGTTTCTGATATCAGAATAATAGTGGGAGGCAAGGTGGAAATTAAGAGAAAGGAGGCCCATGTGGGGAGGCGGCACAGATTGGATGGGGATGGCTCATTGTCTGCTTTTAGAGTAGAAAGTTGGGCTGTTTTGTGGGAAGGTGCTGATGGAAGGAGAGAGCATTTAAAGTATATTCCAGAAGATGTACTAGGGGCACACAGTCTAGGCTTTCACATCTGAAAGACTCTGTGGACACAAGTCCAAAAGATAAGGAGGAGACAGAGCTAAGTGTCACATTCTTTATCTCACCACTGGCCATTTCCTACCAGGACAAGCAGCCTATTGCTCATGTGTGCCCCTAGTGCTTCTGTACCAGCTGTCCATGGATGGCACCAACGATGACTGCCAGTACCCAGGCCACGTGACTTTTTATTCAGTGTATCTTTTCTACTTAGTCCATTTTCGGGGCCAGTCTAATAGCTCACCAAGAGATGTTCAAAAGTAACTGAATTATCCCTATTATGAATACCTGACCTCTTGTGATAGTGTGAGACAATAGAAAAATATATATTTTTGGGCATCCTTAGCTCCTGAAATAGCTCCTAGTGCTAAAGTGAGAGAAGCTGCTTTTGTTATTCACAGCAAGCCCTTTTCAACCACACCTGAGTTCATGTTAATCAAATGATTTCTGGAAATCCCCTAAGGAAGAGGGGCCTAGGGAACCAGACCCTTGATTAGAGGTGACAGAGGGTTGGAACTTGCAGCATCATCCCCCATGCAAGGAAGGGACAAGGGCTGGGGTGAGTTAGTCACCAATGACTAACGATTCAATCAAGCATGTGTAGGTCATGAAGCCTCCACAAAAACCCTAACCAAATGGGTTTGAAGAGCACATGTCGGTGCTGGGAGAGTGACATACACCTCTCACATGCCTCCTTCTATGCATCTCTTTGGCTGCTCCTGAGTTGTGCCCTTTGTAATAAGTCTGAAATAATAGTAGAATGATTCTTTAGGTTTTGTGAGCCATTCTAGCAAATTATCAAGCCAGAGGACAGAACTGGGGGAACCTGCAATTAGACTCTATCAGTCAGAAGTACAGGCTGCGACCTGGGACTTGTGTTGGTCTCTGAAGTCAAGGGTGGTCTTGCAGAACTGAGCCCTGAATCTCTGGCAGTCTGTGCTAACTCTGGGCAGTTAATGTAAGACTTCTTTAATGTGAGGGAAAACCCTGTGCATTTGGTGTGAGTAGAGGAAACCTGGGGTTTTATCTTGCTGGATAAGCCCTCCTTCCCTAAGAAGTCAGAGTGAGGGGAGAACAGCTTTACCCTGCTCCGTCTCCAAGGCACAGCCGGGTCCACCACAGGCTCAGTGGAAGAGCACACAGGCGTGGCCAGACATCCAGGGACCCTGACAGCTACAATAGCTCTGTGGCGCTAATGGGCTTCCCTTAATGCACACAGATCAGCTTTGCAATTTGCTCAAGGGCCCTGGGCCAGCTTTGCAGAGGCCTTATTGCTCCCACTCAGGCCGTGCTGAATGCACGTTGGACAAGGATGTGGAGTAAGTGTGTCTGTGTGAATAACCCTCCAGGACTCCCTGCACTCCAGTTATTGACTGAGGCAGCTCCCTGAGCATGGATAATTGCCAGTAGAAGGCATCAATGCTGATAATTAGAACTGGCCAAGAGGCAAATGTGGCCTCTGAGAGGCACCATATAGGCCTTGGCACCTATTTAAAGAAAATTCAGCTATGTCTCCATTGCTATGGCACCGCGTTCCCATCTGAGTGTGTAAAACTGCTCTCCAGGCTCCTGTTTCCCCATTTCCTGACCCATGGCCCCATCATTAGGCATCTCTGAGAGTTGCTCTCTCTCACACACACACAATTACTTAACTCTCTGGAGAAGACTCTATTACGTTTCCTTCCACTTTTCCCAGAAGAAAAGTTGTACTGTCAGCAGGGAGCCAAGAGTTGGCTTTGGAGACCACAGGAATGGGCTTAGAGCCTGGCTCTGCCACTTCAAGCTGTGTGATGCAGGAAGAGTCACTGTGCCTTACCATGCCTCAACATTTCCATGTGTAAAATGGGGTCACGATAGTCTCCCTAAATAATAGGGTGTTGTGATGATTAACTGAGTTAACTCAGACAAAGTGCTTAGAAAAATGTCTAGCATGTAGCAAGGCCTCTGCACACGTGTGATCCTATTTCCCCTAAAATTGGGTTTTACTTGGAGCCTTTCCCACAGGCATGTTTTCAAATGTGTTTTATTATAAATCAGGTGTGGTGAGGCCAACAGATCAGGAGACAACCGCCCTGGAAAAGAGAGTTTGCAACACACAGTTCCACACCAGAGGGGGACCCTCAGCACAGGGGCCACACAGGGCAGCCCCCCGCATCAGTTGGGAGGGAGAGGGAGTAGGGAAGAATGTGAGCAAAGCCTTTGTTGTGGTTTCTGTGGGAAGAAATGGGTGAGGCAGGGTGGCAGGCCTAGCACTGGCTAGTTTGAATCATTTCAGCAGACTCTGGGGTCTAGGGGCTAAATCTAGCTGTCTGATACTTGGCACCAGGGTGATCAGGGTGGGTGAACAGCAGCCCAGAGCATAAGAGCTCTATAGAGGAGGTGCTGGAGTGTGGGCTCTGGATTGGTTAGTCTGAAGATGAAAGTCAGGCTCCCAGGCCAGTCATTTACTACCTCCAGGAAGTGATTAGCCCTGGGAGGGGCCGTCTCTCCAGGGTCATCAAGGCCCCGAGTGTCAAAGCATCAGAAATACTAAAAATAAAAAGGCAGGATTAATACTGATGTTTCCTCAGATGTGTCCAAAAATAAACGGGAAAATCAAGAGAACCAGCCATCATTGTATACCTATACCATAGTACCTAAGAACCTTAGGGTAATCCATTATCTCTTAAATTCTACATCCCTCAGTTTCAGATAACACCTCTCTGTATCCTTGCTTTGCTTCTGATTATAATGACAATAGAGTTTAGTATTCACAATTAAGAACAGAGTAGCTCCCTAGTTTCAAATGTGTTCTTCACGGTAGAAACTTATTCCTATGTTCCTGCTCTCCAACCTTATCTTCATGGGTTTATTTTTGTTCCTCTCCTCCCTGTTTTCTACACTACAGCAAGGGTGAGCTCTTAAAAATGCAAATTAGCGATGTTATTCCCGTGCTTAAAATGATACTCAATTCTTTTAAGGTAGATCAACAAGGCCTGACACGCTTCCTTTCACTTGCATATGCTAGGGATACAATGAGTCTGAACAAGTGAATGAAGTAATGAATAAAACCCAAGCTGGAGATGTTTGGATCAAGTAAGACTGAAGACTGACCAAGATCACAAGGGAACTTGACGCTCGGAAGGACCCAAACAATACTACCGAACTCAGACATGTGTTGGTCCCACAGGGTGTTTCCAACCAAACCCACAGGCTGTGAGTTCGAGCATGGGGAAAGTGAGGGCAGAAGCAAAGGACCAGGCAGCAGATGTTACCATTTTTCCCGTGAGAAGGGAAAACGCAGCCCAGTTGTTACTAGTTCCTACAATCTCCTTCCATCCTGTCCTTCCTACACTGACTGCTGTCCTGCCAACTGCCTTGAAGTGTGGCTCAAAGATACAGACTTTAGGAGTTGGTAATAAACTTGGGTACATGTAAAATCATTTTTTGTTGACATAATTTGAAAGGGCAGTTCATCTTCTGGGATTAAAAACAGTCACGAAGTTTGAAGCGCTGAATTAAAAGTATTGAACTTTAATCCACAATCGATAGTTTAATGTTTATTTGGGGACGAGTGGGTTAGGGAGGGGAGAAAGGGGAGAGGGTGGGAGAGGAGATGGGGGAAGCTAAATATAAGGTGATGGAAAGAGAAGTCACATGAGGTGGTGAACTTATTATACATCAAGTTGACAATGCACTGTAGAACTGTAAGCCTGAAACCTATGTAATCCTTGCTAACAGATGTCACCCCAATAAGTCTAACAATAAAAATGAATTATAAAAAAAAAAATCCTCAATGAAGTTCTTTTTCCGAAATGGTTGAAAATTTCCCAATGATAATGCCACTACAGGGAAAACTACCTTTGCAGAAGGTGGTGGTTTAATGCAATGGAGACACTGCTGGAGAAGGGTGCGGGGAATTTGATTTCCTTCTAGTGCGGCAGAACTGTGCAAATCTTAGTATGAGTCTGATGCTAATGGGACTTAGTAGAAGTGACTGCCATACCCTGAAGTATTTTAATGATGATGATGATGATCCGTGTTGCGTATATGCTTTATGTCATCCATATTTAATTCATAATCTCATGTCCCCAAGTCACTCAGCATTGTAAAGTCTGTTGAGCCTATGACAGATATATGATCTTTCTCAGTGCCTTTTAGCCATCTGGTTTATTCCCAAACAAAAACAGTCATGCCACGTAAAAATGGCCCTCTTGATGTCTTCATATTATCTTTTGTCTCAGTCCTGAACTTCTCACCTCGATGACAAGAACTTCCTGGAACCTCTTGGTTTCTGGTTTTGCCACTCATTGTTCTGATCTCCATTTAACCTCACTTCTCAGACCACCAGAACTCCTTTCTTTGGCTTTGTTGATTTTTCTCCTCACTTTTGATTTTAATTCATTCTTTGGCTTTGCTCCCATTAATTATTTGGAGTAATTGTATGTCAATTCAATGTATCTAAAACCTCAGGATTTAAAATGTTTATGGAGGCATATAGCACAATCTCCTGTCCTCTTCAGTATGCCTGTTAGACTGACAGATTTGTTTAAGCATCTCTAAACATAGGAAGCTCACTGCTGCATGAAATGGTCTTTTTCACTACTATACTGACCTAAATGATACAGGTTAGAATTATCTTTCCTCATAATTGCCTTCTAGAATAATCTTCCTTGCTTCTCTGTCTTCAAACTTCAGTCTTAAAATTCTAGGTTCCCATGTCCTCAAGTAGACTTAGGTATTCCTCCTTCTGTGATCACTGTACACTTGTGAAAGCCTTAACTAAGCTCAAATTATATTGTACTGGACTGAAATCATTTAAAGAAAAAGCCAAGTTGTTTCACTTTGTTTGTCTAAGTAATATCTAAATCAGTGCTGGATACATCATCTATACGTCTTTGTTGAATGAATGAAGAATAAATTGATGATTAATTTGAATGCATAAATGAATGAAATAAAATATTTATCTCTGAATGTGGCTATGAAAATTAGTCTCTGCATTTGGAAAAATATGTGATATTCTCTCCTGAATAAATTAAATAGAAAAAATATGCTAATATATCATACTACTGAGTGTATCCTTTATATATTAGACCATAATAGGTAAAGTGCCCTCTAATTTTAAAACGATACTTTAAAAAGTGCAAAATGATATACTTAAGGTTGGCAACATAAAAAATGCCACTGTAATCACCATCTGCACTATGAAACTACTGAGCTAGATTAAGTCTGGCATTACCAAGAATGCTAACAAGGTATTACCTAGTGAAATCACAAAAAAAGACCAAGGAACTTCAGCTCCTAAAACACGAACAGGATAACAAAGGTCCTAATAAGGTAAGAGAAAGCCAGAATTATTTTTAATTCTGTTGAGTAGAAATGTTTTAAGAGAAATTTAAAGAACAAAGAAAAGGTGAACACAAGAGAAACATGGATTCTGGGAAAGATAACAGGCAGTGGGGTCGAGTGCCTAACACTATTGTTTGCAACTGAATAATATCCTTACCTAAATGTTGTAGAGTTGTTGTTACATGAACTACCCCTGACACAACATCAACCTATTGCTGACGCTGGCGTTCAGCAGTGTCTGGTCTCCACAGTGCACTGTATTGCTATGCTTGCTTTATGGATGAGAAATAAGAGGCTCCGAAATGTCAACTTACATGCTTAGGATCTTATAATGATTGAAAAGATTCAAAGCTAGCTATAGAGTCTCATTTTCTGCATCATGTTGCCTTCTCAAGTGTATTACTGCAGGAGAACTTACTCTCTTTTGTTTGTCTGAGGCTGGGTAATATAGTCCGGGTAGCATTGGACAATGATGATCGGGTCACCCTGATGGAAGGGAAGCACAGGATGTGTGCTATGGATCTGGCTATCTGCACCAGCCACAAGAAAACACTGCTGCTCTCCTCCTCCCTCCTCCCTTGGTACGCTGTTGACATGCATCACGTGTGCCAATCAAATCGATCATTCAGCCAATCACAGCTATAAAGCATCCTAGTCCTAATAAGAGATCAGAGCTAAATTATCTCATCATTTCTCACACAAGATCTTTGTGAGATAGAAATTTTATTCATTTTCATGAATTAAGAATAGAGTATATGGGAAGAAAAAAATCTACTAGGTCATGGACCTTGTCCAAAGCTTCCCCTTACAAATTCACTAACCATCTCCTCTCCCCGTCCTTAAGGGCTTGCAAAGTATAAGGCCTAATGCAACATATTGCTAGACATCTAAAAGAAGAAGAAAATAATTTTTTAAAAAATCTGTAACAGACAGCAATATATCAAATAAAAATTTAATTTAATCTATAGTTATAATAAATAGGAGAAATAGAAATTGCCACTCTTGGAGGTGACAAATCCACCCCTCAATCTGAAAAGAAGATTAATTAAAGGGAAACACATATTCTGCCCCTTTTAGGGAAAACTGTAGTTGATCCACAGCTAATGAAAGAAAGGTCTTCTTTACAGAAGAATGATAGACAATAAATATAGAAAGAATGACATAATTATAAAATGACAATTTCACAACACCCAGTGAAATAGTGTAGACAAAGATAATCGATGGGTGGTGCTTCAAATGGCCAGGTGCAAGGCTGTTTGGGAAAAGGATGTTCACCGAGTGTGAGAACACCCTGTGGATTACTTACTAACAACAGAAAGGAAAATGGATCTTCACAAGAAATCTGCTTGGTCATTATCACTGTTATTAGAACCACCTGAAACTCTGTTCCTCTTGGGGTGATGTAATATGAAATAAATAGTATCACCTGGAAAGATTTTTCCCTCCAAAAATGTTTTTCTAAATCTAATTAGACATTAGTCCTAACTTCTAGTTTCTGGGAGATGAAGAAGATAGAGGACAGAGTTAAATAACACCATGAATAAACAATCAGACAAATCCAGAGGGTAGGACAGTCCACACAGCAACTTATTGGTTACTCAAAAAAAAAAAAAAAAAAAAAGTTAAGTCATGAGAAAAAGTGAGAAGGCATTAATAGTTTAAATGTAAAATGTTGCATTGTAGGTACTCTCCATCATTTGCCATTGGTAAAAACATACACTTATATCTACATTTTAGTATATTTTAGCATGTTTACTAACATGCTTTAATGATTAAATGAATGTGTAATTAAGATTTAGTTTTTAATTACCTTGATTCATGGGGAGGTTTTCATTTGGAATCCAAGCTGGGATGTCCCATTTCTCCCTCCACTTCTGGGCACTCCAATGGAAATCTATATTCCTGTGATGGCTCAGAAAATCCCCTTGAAGACTTCCTTCTATTCTGAGTTTGAGGCTTTCCAGACCTTTAATTAGTGTTTTGTAAATATTCTGAAGTAGTTATTGTATAAATGTGTATATGTATGAGTATGCATATATTTGTATATATATTTCGCATTGTATGTATTGTGCCACTTATATTAATCACTCAACAATCTATCTTGGATGACTTTTTATACCAGTACTTATGCATATAATTCCTTACTTTTAACTATTTCATGATATTACGAAGAATGCATACACACATTTACTTAGCTGTTCCTCTATTGTCAGACATTTAGATGAGCTGGTGATACTCAGTATTATAAACAGTGCTTTAATGAACATTCTTGTATGTCTCTTTGTTTTATTTGCAGAGTAGCTAGCAGAAATGAATATTCTGTAAATTTCATACTGTAATATAATTTTCAAAACTATTTCCAATATGGCTATATAAATCTACATTTCCTCCAGCAGTGGATGTATACTTATTTGCCTATACCGTACTAACAGTTATCAAACTCCTTTTCTCTTTCAGATGAGTAAAAAACCTGCATTTCTCAGTCAGTGATCTGAAATTATTTTTATTTAAACAATAAAACCATCATTCTCCAAAGAACATTATTTAAAATTGTGATATAAATATACTGCTATGGAGAATCCCTCATACACTTAGCCCCACTTTTGGCTTCTACTGTTGTCCTAGAGTACAGTATAAATAGTCTGGCCTCGTGTCAAAGCTTACCTTGTTTGCTATTATCTCCCTGGATCTAGGTCCTGACTTCAACCTCTACATCTGTCATATCCATAATGGTTGATACAACTGTTTAGCTCCTCCAGTCATCTTAAATGAGTACTTCTTTGCTCAATGAAAAACCCCATCATGCCCCACTCCCAAAGTCAAGAGCACTATTATCTCATTCTTCTCTCTCGTCCGTGGCAAGTGGAAAAAAGACAGGCTCTGAGAAAATGAGCTCATTCCTTATCTTTAATATCACGGGTATAGAAATTAAAGACACACTAGGTTCTAGGATTTAGGATGAATTGTGTGACAATAAGAGATACAAATATGATGGAAGAGCATGTTCTAGTAGAGAGAGCACTTGAACAGCCTCCAGAAAAAAAGTTAACCCACTTCCTCCTCTCCCCTTACACACCCTGTGCACTCATTAGCACAGTAACATAGAGAAACACATAAACTTTCTTACCTTCATTCTTTGCATGAAAAATAAAAAATGCTCTAGAAAATTGTAAGCAGATAAATTAATGTGTATAGGTGAATGGCTTTTGGAAGGTACCACATTACATCTATGCACAATAATGTGAAAACCAGCAAAACTAGTTATTTTCACCAACAGGGAATAAATTGGTCCTCGGTAATTTCCAAAGGAGAACACTTAATGTTATATTTAATATCTCTGGGCCGTGATTTTACTAATATTGGAATTATTCAGACAAATTAAAGACAAAGGTAGACTTGGTCCAAGAAAACTTAAGACATTCCTGAGGAAATGAGAAATCGATTCATGTTATCCTCGCATCATCTAGCAGAAGTTTGAGAGAAATGTGAGTCAACTGATTATCTAATGAGCATCTTCCAGCCAGTCATGTATATGCCATCTGTGGTGCTGAGGAGAGCAATGATGTACATGAGAAATGAACAGAATTACTGGAACCACAACTCACAGAAGTAATTGTGGGTAGGATAGGACCACCTCATCCCACCCACAACCCCTCCTCATTCACTGCTTCTCCTGAGGCCTACCAGGACACTGCCTCTCAGCTCAACTGGTAGTCAGAGCAGAAGGATGAAGAAACATCACGGGAGGTTTTAAATCGTGGTTCTTCACCCAGTGGGGATGGTTGGGATGGGACATAATTCTTATCTGGTGGAACTAAGAGGTTCGGTTCCATAGGTCTGGTGACTGCTATGGTGCAGGCTTATCTGACAGACACAGTATATACAGAGTCCTAAAGCATTGAGGTGTCGTGAGTAGAAACATACCAGGAGGTCAAAGATCAGGAGTGCAGAGGACATGGAGAGAAGTGGTTCTGAAAGTTGGGGGGTGGGAGTAAGTGTTCGCAAGCTCAGAGAGATATAAAAAGAGAAGTGGAATAGAATTATGGGGGTAGGTGTGCTGACCAAGTGTTGATTACAGAAGTTGCCGTGGCTTTTCTAAGTCAGTACATAGGTTGCATACATGAATTAGCCTATCTTGAAAAATTAAATGAGATAAAATAGAGAAGTCAAACCAGAACGTTTTACTCTGACCCCAGTCTTACTTCTTTTCAGCTCTCCTTGCTGTGTGCACTCATCCTTCCCCAACTCCTCCAACATTCTTCTTAAATGTGATGCACTCCAACCTCACCAAAATGACTGCTCCTTACCCTAATAATGCATACACTTCCTTGCTTTTTCTCTTTCGTCTTCTCTTTCCCCTTTTCATGGAATACCTCATCTTTCTTTCTTCCTTGTAAAACTCCGACTCATCATCCAAGTCTTAGCCAGATGGAACCTCCACTGTGAAGCCGCCCATGCCCTTTTCAGGTTCCTCTTGCTTCTGTGTTCCTGCTTCGAGCCAGCACCCTGGGGTAGTACTGCCGGAAAAGCCAACCTTTCCTTGTAGATTCTCACCTAGGAAACTGAACAGACTCTTAAATTTGCTTAGCGTCTCAATCGCAAGCCTGCCCCAGCTCCAAAACAGATTACTGCTAGAATATTCTTTCTAAAACGCACCTTTGATCACATTACATCTACATATACAGTAGACTCTCCGTTAACTGGCACCCATGGGGACCGGTGGATGCCGGATAAATGTAAGTAGGCCCTCTGTTATCTGGAATTCAAACCACCGGCACTTTGAAGCAAACAGCGAATTTTTTGCCGGTTGCTTGAGTTCCAGTTAATGGAAAGTCTGCTGTATATGTGATCTCAAGTGTGCGTGTGTGTGTTTGTGTGTGTCTGTCTGTCTGTCTGTGTGCATGAGAGAGAGAATAGCACCCAGGGAGTTCATTGCATATTGGAAGCTTTTATGACTGTGGAGTTCAGAAAAGTTAAGTGGTCTGACCAAGGGCAGAGAGCTAACGATGAATGGCAGAGATAATATTTGAACTCAGATATAATCAAACGCTGATTCTAAAGCTGCTGACTCACACTGCCCCTTTCTACAACAACGTGAGTGGCAAGACCTGCTTCCTGTGCTGGCTCCCTCTAAACTGGCAGCACATGGGGCAATGTTAGGAAGAGATTGTTATATAAGCAACATAATATTTCTTCTGTACAATATGTTTTTGCAGCTTGAGCTTATTTTAAATCAGCCACGGAGTGTATACTGGTGAACGCATATCTGAGCTAACAGATGGGAGTGGGCACCTTTGTCACTCATGAGTAGAGCACTTTGACCAATTACGGAGGAAACTCAAATGTTGAGAACTTATGCTTCTTTCCTATGTCTCCATTTACAACATTTCTGTGCCTCTAGCATGCTCTCTCTGCCTCTCTCTCACCCTCTCTCGCTCTGTCTCACACACACACTCACACACACCATTAATACATTTGCTTGAACTTGGATGAGAGACAACCATGGAAGCATTTTTATAATTCAGGTACAGGAGTAATTCCCAGGGCTCCAGTGGCATTAACTTTGTTCTTGTTTCCATTCTTTTCCATTCAACCTGAATCTGAAGGTTCAATCTTCAAGGTAGGCCTTCCTCCAGGGCATTGCTCTGTGGACTTTTCATAAAGAATCCAATGCCTGGAAATGACATCTATCCTATTTGCTCCTATGGCCTGTGGTTGCCTATTCAGCAGCACAAAGTGTAACATAATTTACCTGTTTCTATGCTTCACTCCCCACCTAGGCTGTGAATTTCTCCAACACGATGCTGTTTCAATTGTCACCTGTGTTCCTATTCCACATTACAGCCTCTGGCACTTAAGGCACACTTAAAACATGTGAAAAAAGAAATTTTTCAGTGTGGAATGATTGGTTGTTCTTTGCCTGAAGGTGAAGGCTCCCTCCAAAAGCCTGAAGGTGGTCACATGCAAGATGAGTCAGACTTCCTAGTAAGAAGGAGAGCTAAGACAAAGGCAACCTCAATCCATGCTAACATAAGGAAGGACTTTCTAGGAGAAAATGCTTCGCAAGGAAGTGAAATGTTGTTTAAGGAAATGAACACCACATCAGTGGAGATTTTTAGCAGACACAGAATGACATCATGTCTAGGATGCTTTGAGCAGAATCAAATGTGAAAAGCAGTATAGTCAGATAATCTTTAAAGTCCCAATCATCCCGATGCATCTAAGAATATATATATCTCATAACCTAGAAAGTACTAAACACATCACTGTTGCCTTTACTGTTCCTATGTCTCTGTGTGTCCAGTTTTGTCATGTGTTAAGGATTTTTGTCCAGTCTTCATGAACCACTATCCTTTGTTCTACAACTTTAAATCATAAGACTCAGGATTCAACTTACAAGTCATTTATTTCAAATTCAAGTCCTTCCATTTTTTAAAATCAAAATATCTTGGTTTTCTTTTTTTTTTTCTATTTGCTAGTTGTAATCACAAATTTCTTGAGGCAATTATTCTTTTTCTTACTTTTTCCATTTCCATTGTTTATTTTCTATTTGTGAACTTTTATTATTATTTAATTTATTGGGGTGACATTGGTTAGTAAAAATTACATAGGTTCCAGGTGTGCAATTCTGTATTACATGGTCCATGTGTTGCATTATGTGTTCAAAACAATATTCCAAAGAAGGACAAATATTGTTTCTTTTTAAGGTGTGTGCTCCCACCTAACGTAAGTGCTACGAGAGTCAGGGTGGTGTGTGCCCTCATCCTAGTACAGTATCTTATACAAATAAGTCCTCAATTAGTACTCACTGAATGAGTTGTTGAGTGAATACATGGATATTCAAAGACACATCTCTTTCTGTAACTAAACTTTTCTCTGCATTTGGGTATTTTGCTGTTTGTCTTCAAAGGAATTTCAAATGTCTTACTGAAAGAACATCCAGAAGCTTCTTGAAATTGGCACGAGTCTTCTTTGATACCATCCAGGGGGCTTGCCAGCACCTCTGGCAGACAAAAACGCCAGGACGCAATGCTTCCTGGTAGCGCACTCTCCAGGGAAGGGAGTGTGAGGTTTGGAGCAAAGCATGCATGACATTAACAGACGGCCCGCAGCAGCCGTCTTCTCACAAGCAGGGGCTCCAGCTCCACCCTGGGGTTTGTCTTATTGAAGACTTAGTAGATTAGGCTTTGGCCCCCAACCAGACAGCCCTGTGAGGCCTAAAGGGAGGCAAGACTGCTCCTTTGTTAAGCCTCCTTTTGTGTTTTTCTCTTTATTTTCTTCCCTCTTTTGTGCATATATGAGTTTTCATTTTGGCATGAGAAAAAAGTAACTTTCTTTTGTCCCTCCTCCCTGACTCATAATTTCACTGTAGTCAGAAAAAATAAGTTGGTTCTAAGACAATTACACATCCAACCTGACTTCCCTCCTGAGTACCAAGATGGTGCAACTTGAAAACATCAGGCTTCCGTGTTCTGCCATCTTTCACCGTCAAAAGAATCTAACGGTGAGCTTCCTGACTATCCCGGGTGATGCAGAGCAGGGCAGAGAAGCAAACGGACTTGACCAGATGCACAAATGTCAGTGTTAACATTTGGCTAAAATAGGGGTCCCCAAACCCTGGGCCATGGACCGGTACCATTCTGTGGCCTGTTAGGAACCGGGCCGCACAGCAGGAGGTGAGCAGCAGGCAGGCTAGGCAGTGAAGCTTCCTCTCTATTTACACCTGCTCCCCATCGCTCCCACGACCGCCTGAGCTCCGCCCCGTCACATCAGTGCGGCGTTAGAATCTCAGAGGAGCGCGAACCCTACTGTGAACTGCGCATGCGAGGGAGCTAGGCTGCAGGCTCCTTATGAGAACCTAGAACCTGACGATCTGTGGTGGGGCTGAGGCGGGGATGCTAGGCCTGGGGAGCGGCTGCAAATACAGATGAACATGAGCAGAGAGGT